>RJWM01013369.1:0-53588 GCA_004363535.1 Dasyprocta punctata
TCCTGTTCTGTCCTGTCCTGTCCTGTCCTGTCCTGTCCTCATACTGGGGATCAAACTCATGACCTTGCAGTTGCCAGGCAGGGGTTGTGCTGCTGAGCTATATACCCAGCCTTTGGTTACTTTTCTCTCACTGCTGGGGCAAAATACTCTCTGTCCAAAGTTACAGGAGGGAAAGTTTATTTAGCGGTTTGTGGAAGTTCCATAATGAGCTGGCCCCAAAGCAGAGTGGCACATGGCAGAGAGTGAAAACATGGGGTTCATGGTGGCGGAAAGCAACAAAAGCAACGAGCAAAAAGGGAGGAGCGTGCAGAGAAGACTCTTTTCTGTCCCTTATATTGTATGTAGGTTACCCATCCTAGGGTGAATGTAGCACTTACACCCACAATCCTAGTGTTGGACCATGAATTAGTCATAAACTCTAGAAGCCTGCCCCTGTGACCACATGAGGCTTTGGTGGGAGGACATCAGACACACACCGTAACGTTGCTGCTCTACTAATGTCTGTTGGTTCTGACCTTTTTTGTGCTGTGGTTCTCCCTGGAACTGCATGTGCTGAACTGTTGCCCCGGGTTGCTGGCCTGCAGGCCTAGGCTGTCTCCTTTTTGGTTTCCACACAACTCAGGACTTTGTAGTAAGAAGGTTTGCTTCCATGTGAGAATTTTTTTATGCTTGAATATATACTTTTGTAATGTATGAAGTGTTCTGGACAGTGGAGTAAAACAAACGATGTAATGGAATAAATGTTTTAATATTTATGATTCTTTTTTTTTTGCGGCACTGGGGATTGAACTCACAACCTTGCGCCTGCCTAACAGGTGCATAAGCCGCTGAGCCAAACTCCCGGCCCTGGTTTTTTGAGGCAGGGTCGCACTGTGTAGCTCAGGCCAGCCTTGTGCTCGCGTTGTAGCCCAAGCCGGCCTCGAACTCATAACGCTCCTCCTACCTCAGCCTCCCGAGTGCTGGGATCAAAGGCGTGCGCCACCATGCCCGGCAATATTTATGATTCTTAAAGACTGATAGGTGCTGGGGATTTAGTTCAGTGGTGTAAGCCCTTCCCTGGCAGGCACAACGTTGCAAGTTTGATCCTTAGTATGAATAAAGACTGATAGGAGTTTTAAAGTTTCCTGAATCATCTTTCAGGGACAGGCACGTAAAGTTTCCCTTCTGCTCATCCATCTATTTACCTTCCTTTTCCTTTTCCTTTTTCCTTTTCCTTTTTCCTTTGCTTTGCTTTGCTTTGCTTTCCTTTCCTTTCCTTTCCTTTCGTCTGTCTGTCTGTCTTTCTGTCTCTGTCTGTCTGTCTTTCTTCTCAGGGTCTCGCTATGCAGTTAAGTCTGGCCTTGGGCTCACTTTGTAGCACTTGCAAACAATTCTCCTGCCTTAATCTCCCAAGTGCTGCTCATCTTTCTTTTAAAGTAAGGGCAGTCTTAACTCCTTAAAATTTGTGAGAAGCTTATCAGTTGAATTCTGAGGATTTTAAAACAACATAGCCCTAATGAATTTGTTTTTCTTTTTTCTTCAAATGTACAGCTAAAAAACGGGACATCTATGACAAATATGGCAAAGAAGGCTTAAATGGTGGTGGAGGAGGTATGTGAATGAATTTTCTCTTTGGAGATACCAGATCTTAACAAAGTTATCTGAATTTCAGTTGTTTCAAACTGAATCTTGGTCAAGCTACATGGTAATAAATACAGGTGCAGCCTGAAAAGTGGACTGAATTGGGTAGTGGGTGAAGAAATTGACATTTTTTGTGGGGATGGGGGGAATCAAACCCTCAACCTCACTCCTGCCAGGCAGGTGCTTAAACCACTGAGCCAAACTCCTGGCCCTAGTTTTTTGAGACAGGGTCGCACTATGTAGCTGAAGCCAGCCTCAAACTCAAAACGGTCCTCCTACCTCAGCCTCCCGAGTGCTGGGATTAAAGGCATGCGCTACCACCCCGGCTAAAATTGACATTTTTATTTTTTTTTTGCGGCACCAGGGATTGAACTCACAACCTCGCGCCTGCCAGGGCAGGTGCTTAAGGCACTGAGCCAAACTCCCGGCCCTGGTTTTTTGAGGCAGGGTCACACTGTGTAGCTCAGGCCGGCCTTGCGCTTGCGTTGTAGCCCAAGCCGGCCTTGAACTCACAACGCTCCGCCTACCTCAGCCTCCCGAGTGCTGGGATTAAAGGCATGTGCCACCACGCCCGGCTTAAAATTGACATTTTTAAACAGTCCATTAAAAAGCTGGACTTGGTGATGCACAATTGAAATCTCAGTACGTGGGAGAAGGATTCAAGCCCAGCCTGGGCAATTTACTGAGACCCTTTCTCAAAAAATTAATAAAAGACTGGGGAGCTAATAAAAGAGCTTATTATGAATGCCCTAGATTCAATTAGTAGTTTCAGAAGAAAGTGAAACAAACAAAAATGCAACAAGCCACCCAAAAAGCAACCAAAAATCCACGTAACTATTGATAACCTTTTGTTAAGCTTGGTTGGTGGTGTATGCCTGTGATGCCCTGTCTCAAACACCAAAAGAAAACTGGAATCTTTTGTTAGACTAGGAACTATTTATTGATGTACTTACTATAGATGTGATACAATATGTTCATTGTACTGTCATACTGTGAGCTTTCACCCTTAGATCACTAACTAGTGTTTAGTCAAAATGTCCTTTGAGTTTAAAGGGCAGACTAAATGTGTGTGTCATGGAAAGTCCCTGTAGTGATCAGCTGTTGTATGGGAACCTTTAGCGTGATTTCCTTGGAATCCTGTGAATGCATGTTGCAGCTGTGTGGAAGCTGTGTAAATATGGTCTGGGTTTTCATAAGCCTTCACAACAAGCCTTGAGAATGCATGTAGCTAGGCATGGTGGCACATACCTGTAATCCTAGCACTCGAGGCTGAGGCAGGAGGGTTCCCTGTGAGTTTGAGGCCAGCCTGGGCTGCTAAGTGAGTTCAAGGCCAGCTCCTACTGCATGGGGAAACCCTATTTCTTTCTTTCTTTCTTCCTTTCTTTCTTTCCTTCCTTCCTTCCTTTCTCCCTCCCTCCCTCCCTCCCTCCTTTTTTTCTCATGGCACTGAGGATTGAACTCAGCTTAAGCGCCAGGCAGGCGCTTAAGCCACTGAGCCAAACTCCTGGCCCTAGTTTTTTGAGACAGAGTCGCACTACGTAGTTCATGCTGGCCTTGCACTCAAGTTGCAGCCCAGGCCAGCCTTGAACTCACAGTGCTCCTCCTACCTCCTACCTCAGCCTCCTGAGTGCTGGGATTAAAGGCGTGCATGGGAAACCCTATTTCAAAAAAGATACCCCCCCACCAAACAACAACAACAACAACAACAACAACAAAAACCAAGGAAAAAGAAAAATGCATGTGATCCGTGTTGACCACAGATTTGGAGAAAGTGAGCAGAAATAATAAAGGGTACCCAGCTGGACCCTCTCTGCTGAGAACTGAACCCCCTACACAAAGATAGTTCCAATCAGTGTGGGACTTATTTTGAGTTTCAGAGAATCTCAGATAGATGTATGTTCTCCTTTTAGATCATTTTTTGCCTTAAAAGTTTAGAACTCATAAACTAACCCCTGTCATGTGTTTGTGTAGGTGGAAGTCATTTTGACAGTCCATTTGAGTTCGGGTTCACATTCCGGAACCCAGATGATGTCTTCAGGGAATTTTTTGGTGGAAGGGACCCATTTTCATTCGACTTCTTTGGTAAGTAGATACCTTGGTATGTGTGTTGCATCTGTGGTTGGTGAGGACCACTGGTGCATTTCCTGATTTGTGTTATGTCTTGTAACAAATCTTTGATTTTAAGCAGCACAGAGTGATCAGACTTTTCCTGCCTTCTTTTTGGAATGTGTAGGGCGCATAGAAAGATAGTGAATGTTTTAGTGTATTCCTTCTCTTGAGTGTGTGTGGTCCTGTTACCTTTGTCAGATCACATAGGATGTGGGTGATGAGGACAGAACCCAGGGCCTTGCGTCCTGCTCTGGGATATCAGTTTCTATGTGAATTTGCCATGGAGTCTCCTTGATAAAATCATTAGATGTCATAGATGGTATTCAGAAGACTTGTTACCTACCAGCCTTCCTCTAATTGTTGTGACAGTTGAGGCCACAGTAGTTGTGGAGCCCGGCAGCAGAAGAGAGTTTCGTTGAGGAGACTGTTTATTCACAACTGTTGGACCGTGAACTTTTCCTAGTCGGTCCTGTTGCGAGACCTTGGGCACCTGTTTGTCATGGACACAGGCAGTGTGCTGGCTACTCTTGTGAGTCTGCTGTTATGAGTTCTTCCGATTGCTTGGGACTGATGTGCTCTGGTGACTTGGGAGGTCAGGGTTGACTGTGCTGCCACTGTCATTTTTGTCTCATGCACATCGAAGGGAAACACATCCTGTGTTAGTCTCCTTCGTTGGCGGGACTGTGGAGTTGAAGAGACTGGACACCACTGGCAACCCTCAGAAGGGAAAAAAGAAGAGCAGTTGTGTCCACCCTTGATGGCAGCACAGAGGAGACCCATGGAGCAGGCCTATCACTGACCTCCAGGGATTCCTGGGGATTTTCCTTACTCTTACGGTTTCTTTTTTCTCTTTTTTTTTTCCCTTTTCCTCTTTCTTTCTTTCTTTCTGTCTTTCTGTCTTTCTGTCTTTCTGTCTTTCTTTCTGACTTTCTTTCTTTCTTTCTTTCTTTCTTTCTTTCTTTCTGTCTGTCTGTCTGTCTGTCTTTCTTTCTGTCTTTCTTTCTGTCTTTCTGTCTGTCTGTCTGTCTGTCTGTCTGTCTTTCTTTCTTTCTTGATAAGTCTCGCTATATTGTTGAAGTTGGCCTCAAACTTGTGGCTTTTCTTTTGCCTCAGTCTCTCAAGTGCTAGGACTATAGGTTTGTACCACTATGCCTGGCTCACTGTTTTCTGGCCCAGCTTCTAGTGGACATTAGAACCACTGATGTGAAGCAGGAGTGTTCCAGATTAGGGGGATTGGGGAGATCATGTGGTCCTCTCATAGTTTCCATGAACGCAGTATGAGCTAGCAGGACTCAGGAAGTTTGAGGTTTTAGAACATTTTGATGTTTCGATGAGTAGTGTTCACCTGATGAAGTTTTATGCAGGTACTCCAGCATCTGAAAAAATATACCAGATCTGAAACATTTTTGCTCCCAAGCATTTTCTTTCTTTCTTCCTTTTTTTTTTTTTTTTTTTGCGGCACCGGGGATTGAACTCACAGCCTCGCACCTGTCAGACAGGCACTTAAATCACTGAGCCAAACTCCTGGCCCTGGTTTTTTGAGGCAGGGTCGCACTGTGTAGTTCAGGCTGCCTTGTGCTTGTGTTGTAGCCCAAGCCGGCCTCGAACTCACACCACTCCTTCTACCTCAGCCTCCCAAGTGCTGGGACCAAGCATTTTCTTTTAAGGGATAATTGTAATATATAATGTAGAAATACAATTATGTTCTTTATTATTTGACTTTCATAGGCAAGAAGTTTTTTTTCTTCCTTTTTGAGACAGTGTCTCGTTACATAGTTCAGGCTGGCCTTGAGCTCACTTTGTAGCCCAGGCTGGTCTTGAATTTGCGGTGATCCTCCTGCCTCAGCCTCCTGAGTGCTGGGATTACAGGCATGTGCCTCCATGCCCAGCCAGGCAAGAAGTTATTACTCAAGAAATACTGTGCTGACTGAAATTTTTGGTCTTTAACATGATAGACCTTTGCATTGCATTAAAATCTTCAGCAGACTCCACAGTGGCTGATTTGTGGGTGGGGCACAGCTGGGGTTGAAATTCTGGGTTTTCAGGTGGCCAAGAGGCCTGCCCTTCCCGTACCTCAGGCCTAAGTTCTGGAGTACATAGGAAGAAGCAAGTATCGGTGATCTCTGTGAGAGCGGCTGGGCCCTTAAACGTGCTTTTGTCTTACACAAAGCCTCCCCATTGACAATGATTTTCCTTGAGCCTGTCTTTGTAAAGAAGGTGTGGACTTACAGTGCAGTGTGAGTGATTTGGGTTTTGCCGTCATCCAGTGCCAGTCTCCTTGACGCTGCCCTCAGGCTGCTCAGACCTCACAGCAGGCACTCCTGCCTTTCCACGGTGAGTGTGGCAGGGACGCTTTCCGTCCACTTCTGTAAGCGTTCTAGGGAATTTGCGGTTTCAGGCTGTAAGGATTTGCACACAGGAAACAAAAGTGCTCCACAGTTTCTGCATGAATGAAGTCACCGTGCAGCCCGCAGAGATTGGGGCTTAGTGTTTGGATCACATACAAAGCTCAGTTATGTGGTCTGTGTATTGTAGCACATTACTTTCAGTCTTAGTTTTGCACGTAATTTATTTTCCCTTTCTGCTAGTTTGGTTTTCAGAGAAGTAGCTCAAAATTCATGGTAGGTAAGGTAGCTGGGTATAGTAGTTTGTGCCTGTAATCCCAGTACATGGGGAGGCTGAGAAGCAGGAGGAGAATGACTTTGGGGCCATGCTGGGCAAGTTAGCAAGACTTCATCTCAAAAAAACATCATTGTAAGATGTTTTTGAGCTCTGCTTTGCATTTTTCAGATACAGAGCTCCTTGTGGAATAAGCCTCCCTGCCTCCCCTTTTGAGGTTCAATGAATCTCAGAGCCAGAAAACTGAAAAATGGGGCAGGATGTGCCCTAGGGTCCTGTGGAGCTAAGCCACCCTCAGTATCAATGGGAGCAGCTCTCCCAGCAAAGGGAGTAGAAATGCAGTCTTCAGGCTATGCTCAGAATGTGTCAGGCCACTGGCCATGTTTTAAATCCTCATAATGTAGAGCACATTCTGCTTTCCTTGAGTGTAGTGAGAGTAAGTTAACCTGGATCAGGGATTTCCTCATTTGTCATTAGGGTTACCATGCTAGTGTTGTGTGCTCTCAGGAAAGGACTCAGTAGCACTGCCTTTGAATTCCAATAGTCAGGATGGGAACTATCTATCCTCTGGGAGGATTTGGTATAATTTAACATTTTATTTATATTTGCACTTCAGAAAGCCAAAATTGGTTCTGAAATCCTTTTCTGGAGAGCTGTTTCATTTTGCATCTTGGCATTTTTCCTTCATTAAGGCAACAGTCTTGTCAACCTTGGTGAATGGAACATGGGGTGGAAAACCATAGTATGTAGGACTCAGGGAAGCAGACCTTGGAGGGGCTGTAATTGTGAGGAGGGTGAAAGCCTCTTTTTTGAGCTGGGATCTCAATTTAAGGTAGTGAGTTGTTTTACTCCCCAGAATTCGAGGAAGTGTCCAATGAGGACTTGGAGCCTCGTGAAGATCTAGACCAGCTCTCTTGAGGCAGAAGATGTCCTGAGCGAAGAGAGCAGTGAGGTTTTGGATGTGATCTCCACTGAGGAGCTGGGTCTTTTTAGTGACGAGGAGGTGAGTGAAGACTGTAGCTCCAGTTTCTTAGTGAGGAGCCGGACCCCATATCCAGCAAGGAGGAAGCCACCCCCTCAGATGCAGAGGAAGAGCTCAGGGAGAAGTACATGTTGGAGCCCATGTTGCTGCTGAGTGAGGAGGAGCTCTGCAGGCTGGAGCCAGAGGTGCTGCTGGTTCAAGAATAAGCTGTAAACCAGGTGTGGTGGAGCACACTTGTAATCCCAGCACTCGGGAGGCTGAGGCAGGAGGATTGTCATGAATTCAAGGCCAACCTGAACTACATAGCGAGACCCTGTCTCAGAAAAACTGGAAGAAAGAAAAAAAGAATAAATTGTAAAAGGAACCGCCTCAGGCCTCTGTTTTATAAGGAGATTTAGTTTATTTATAAAGTTTGTCTGGAACAGAAACTTGGTTCTGTTGCTTCAATACCATGCTTGTTGAGGTAACCTCAGCTGCTCTGGGGATAGAACTGGGGCCCTGAGGGACTAGGCTAGCTGTCTCCTGGCCATCTCCACCTAGGAAGGCTGGGCTCTGGGCAGCGTGAGTTGCAGCAGGAACTGAGTGCCAAAGGCTGGCATCCTGTGAGTGGAGTGTTTGCAAGGCCCATTCCTTCTGAAGCAAGGGAAAATTAGCTGTCCCACGCTGGTGGCTTTAGGTAGACCTTGGCTTGTGGACGACTTTGCCTGTGTTGGTCCATGATCTTCCTTCTCTACGTACCTGCATCCAGATACCCTGTTTACTCAGAGGCAGCCAGTGATGAGTACAGTTTTATGAGCAATGCTAGTAACTTTTGTTTTGGTTTGGTTTGGTTTGGTTTTTGTCTTTCTTTTTGAGACAGGCTCTCACTGTGCAGTTCAGGCTAGTTTGGGGCTCATTTTGTAGCCAGGCCGGTCTCGAACTTGCCACGATCGTCCTGCCTCAACCTCCGAGTGCTGGGATTACAGGAGTGTGCCACCACGCCTGGCTTTAGTAACTTTGTCTTAAATGCGATCATCTGCAAAGATCTTGTTTCTGAATAAGATGACCTTCACAAGCACCCAAGGTTAGGATGTTAAGCATCTTTTTGGAAGGACAACAGTTCAGCTGGTAACATTCCCTTTCCTGTTTTGTTTTTGTTACGATAAATATAAATTGGTAAATGGGTGAAATGCAGAGATGAGTGGCAGAGCAGATTGGTGTTTAATGCAGCAAGTGGATTTGTGGCTGTGTCCTGCGCTGTCATCAGATGGTACTACTAGGTTTTATGTTGGTAGCCACTGTCCTTATTACTTCAGGGTGCTTGTCAGGCGGGCGCTTAAGCCGCTGAGCTAAATCCCCTGCGCCAGGTTTTATACACCTCCAACTGTGGGCACATGAGATTTGGAAGATGTCAGAGTAAGACATAACACGAGGCATGATGTGTTGGACTAGCTAAAATACAATATTCACGTAGCTTTACACACCAGCCCAGCTGTTTCCACTGGGTGTCTCTGCTTGTGCCCTCTCTTGGGGTTGGGGGTGTGGGGGATAAGCTTGTTCTCTCTGGGCAAATGCATCATGGCATAGTTCAGAGTTGCTGCTCTGAGATCTGGGGCAGGTTTCATTTAGTCACTCTGGGAATGAGGATAGTTGAGCTGCTTTTCAGTCTGCATATCCTTGCCTCTACCCCTCGCCCTGAGGAGTGCGGGTCGTACCTTTTGGGGAGTTGTTCTGAGGACTGTGTTATCTGCCATGAGGACCTGGACTGGCCATCCATCGCAAGCAAAGAATAAGGTTTTATGTGCATTTTCTGAGGTCAGTGCCCCAGCCAAAAGTTCTATGGCAGTTCCTGTTGAACCCCTCCTCCCCCAACAGATGGGCAGTTTCTTGTATAGTGTTTGGCTTATAGTTGTTGATTTTTTGGGAAGGGACATCTTTTTGAAACTGTTTTGCCATGCAGTTCAGGTTGGTGTTGAACTCACTTTGTAGCCCAGGCTAACTTGCAGGGATCCTCCTGCCTCAGCCTCCAGAGTGCTGTGATTACAAGTGTGCACCCCCACAGCTGGTTGTGTTGAATAATCTCTGTGTGACGGTTACTGTTCCCTTTGTACAGCTCACAGATTGAGAGAGCTGCATCCATACAAGCACACATAAGGCATTTTGAACTAGGAAGAATGGTTTCAAACTTAGGAACAGTGCATCCTGGGGAGGCAAACAGGCACATTCTTCTGGGGAACAGGAAGCGGGGCAGAAGATGGGACAATGGAAAGAAAGAATTGTCATCTTAGTGTCAAGGTGGAAAGGGTGCCTCAGAGAACCACTGCTGCCTCAGCAAGTCCTGGGGGGATGCGGGTCCTGTAGCCACACAGATACACATTTTTCCTGTCTCTAGGGCTCCTGTTCTAAAATCAGGCCGCATGGCATTCAAAGTAGATTAGTTTAGTCCAGTGTCTTTTGTATCCTTTGCTGTGGGTGGAGTGTTCTAATTCTTGGAAGATACAGTACTTGCTGGAACTAGTGTGGAAGCTGAAAATAGTGGTGTTGATTTATTGAATATGATTCATGCTCTGTAACTTGGTTGCTGATCCAAGGTGCAGAGAATACCCAGAAGGCCTTGGCTGTAGGCTTGCAGCACTGTGGGGTCAGTGCTGTTTTTGTGTTCCTATTTCTATTTATTCCTAGCATGTTGCCACTTTGTTTTGAGTGTGGGCTCCTGTGTAGGACACTGGAGTTGAGTAAGTGAGTGTCTTTGGCTCTCCTCTGACTTTGGGATTCCTTGGAGATGGCTGTGGGCTTGCCTGTCGGGGCAGCCTGTGGGGGTCTTTGTTCCTTTCTCTGAGGGTCACTGGTGATATCAAGCAAACTGCATTCTAATTTTGTTACTGGTTTGTTTTATTGTCCTTTTCTGTCCCAGCCTTTCTGTGTACTTAGGCTTTAATAATGGCGAGTCAGGCCGGGTGTGGCGCACGCCTTTAATCCCAGCACTCAGGAGGCTGAGGTAGGAGGAGCGTTGTGAGTTCAAGGCCGGCTTGGGCTGCAATGTGAGTGCAAGGGTGGCCTGAGCTACACAGTGCGACCCTGCCTCAAAAAAAAAAAAAAAAAAAAAAAAAACTAGGGCCGGGAGTTTGGCTCAGTGGCTTAAGTGCCTGTCTGGCAGGCGTGAGGTTGTGAGTTCAATCCCTGGTGCCAAAAAAAAAAAAAAAAAAAAACCCAAACCCAAAAAAACCAAAACAGCGAGTCAGGAGGAAGGGAGCTAATCACTGTGTTGTCTTCTCATCCCTAAAGGGTTCCATGCATGGTGTGAGCTATGACATTGATGTACTTGCCTTTCTCCTTCACCTCCACTGGCACTAGGTTAAAACAGATGGTCTTAGTCATTGTCTCCACCATATGCTTTTAAAGATGTATGGACTTTTACCACCTTTCCCACATCCTCAGTTTCTGTCCATGAGGTGTTTCGTGTGTTGCACCCGTGTCAGTGATTTGCGTGTTTTATGCTCTTTCTTCACATGATCCGTTGTACCTTTTTGGCTGTGAGTTCAACATTGTTATTTGTCAGTTACTTATATATGGATTGGGTTTAGTACTTCTGAGAGAACGGTGGATTTGACTAGAACATTGGGATAAAAGAGTTATAAGGTGCTAGAGATAGGTCTGTTTCAAGTAGTGTTTGTGTGTCAGGATCCAGAGCTGAATCAAGATTGGCTTACCTAGGTACTTGTGAAAGGGTCTGCTTTGGTCAGAGTTCTCTAGGGAAACAGAACCAGGAGACACATGTCATTTATGATGAGGTTGAGAGTCAACACTTAGGCTGCTTAAGGAGCCAGCAAGAAAACTCAGTTCTGGTGTGCTCTGGAGTATTAGAGGCAAATTAAGTCTTTGGTGCTCATCAGATCTTCATTTGGATTTAAATTCAGGGTGATCAGTGTGATTGGGACTACTGATTCAAATGTTACCTTTGTCAGGAAACACCCAGAACCATGTTGGATGAAAACTTGGGCAGGTCAACACCTGAAATTATTCATCATCCTATCCCTTCTGGCCCAAACTCTGTGCCTACTTGGGTACACTTGACACTTCTCCGCTGGAGGCCAGGTCCTTGAGCATAGTACCTTCTTTGATGCCCCACTCCCTAGTGCACCTTGTGTATGAGTCATGGAGAGGAAACACAGGCACTGGCTCAAACATGCATATAGGCATCATGCACACAAATGCATGAATGAGCAGGAAGGAGGGAATGTGTACAGGAACGCACCACAGGGCCTGCTGTAAACAAACTTCTTAAAGGGTGGCCTTAACGGTGGAATGTAGGAACTGAATTGCGAATTAGTAATGTTTTGGGCTTAACCAACCATAACAGTTGTCTGGCATCCCTCCCTCCATACATCCTTGGTGGTGCTAGGGGGTGGAGTGTACCCATAAGCTGCTCTGCACACACAGCCCTCTCAGGCAGCCTCTCTGCCAGCTCTTGGAACAAGCTGCTTGCCAGGTCTTTACACGTCACAGCTCTCCTTAAGGTGCAGTGCATTCTGTCCAGCTGGAGCTCCTTCTGTGGTCTCTGTGGCTGTGCCCTTGAGTACAGTGTTGCTGGACCTGGTGGACTCCTGAGCTTCACTGTCCTGAACCAGGCTCTGCTGTGTGCTGCTACATGCCCTCCATTTGGTTCTGGCGTGACACATTGTTCCCTTGTTGGCTGCTGTCTTGTCCTCTGTCTTGGAAACATGCTATACTAATTGTGTTCTAGGTGGCGTCTTGCTTTCTTCTGCATGCACTTATGTCCTGATGCATCCTTTAAGGTTCCTTGTTACTTGTCACAGATTGCTTATTAAAAGCGTAACATTTAATAATAACAAAGAATTGGGAAACTGAGGCTGGAGAATCCTTTGCAAGTTCAAGACCAGCCTGGGCTACAAAGTGAGCCCAGGGCCAGCCTGAACTGCATAGTGAGACCCTGTCTCAAAAAAAAAAAAAAAAAAAAAAAAAAAAAAAAAAAAAAAAAAAAAAAAAAAAAAAAAAAAAAAGGTAACTTTCAAAAACAAAACAAAATATATATAGATAAATGTCTTAGTTCCTTAGTGAAGTACTTTTTGATAACACAACAAAAAAGCACTCAGTGCTTTTTGTTTTCCAAATCCATTTTAAGTCCTCTTTTTAAAATTGCAATATTATTATGTTTAATGTGAACTATAAGTCAGTACTAATCTTTTATTTCCAGGAGCATTTTGTTATTTCCAGTAATTGTGCTGTGCCAGTAATTTTCTGTGAACATTTCTTTTTTTTTTTTTTTTTTTTTTTTTGCGGCACCGGGGGTTGAACTCATAGCCTTGCGCCTGCCAGGGCAGGCGCTTAAGCCACTGAGCCAAACTCCCGGCCCTGGTTTTTTGAGGAAGGGTCGCACTATTTAGCTCAGGCCGGCCTTGTGCTCGCGTTGTAGCCCAAGCCGGCCTCGAACTCACAACGCTCCGCCTACCTCAGCCTCCCGAGTGCTGGGATTAAAGGCGTGCGCCACCACGCCCGGCTTCTGTGAACATTTCTTAAAGCACAACATTAGGCGTGCCACGTAACCATTTGTTGTTCAGATTTCACTTTAATTTTTTTTGAAACCTCAGACTTAGAGGAATATGAAAGGAATTTCAGATGCTATGGCTAGGTTCTGCAGCTGTTTCGTTGTTCCAGCACACTGTTAGGTGTGTTAGAGGGACCCTGTGTGTGTAGTTCTAAATTACTTTGGAGAGGTCTTTCAGGCTTCCCTGAAAGACAACTTCCTATACATAAAAATCACCTCTTGAACCACTCTTCAGGTGCATGCCAGCCATCCTGGGTCATGTGTATGTGTGGTGCTTTCATTTAACCGTGGTCTGTCACGTATTACAGCTTTAGTTAAGTTGAAGTTTTAAGTAGGAGTGTTGGATGAGGCAGATGGTCTGGATATTCTACTTGACTGTAACTTCATGTCGATAAGGTGTTTGTTCCTGACTGAATGGTGCATCGGGAAGCATTAACCTATTTTCTGTCCCCTGGAAAAAGTAAATACAAATAAAGGTTCTTACACCATGTGTTGCTGTTCGTTTCTAGAGGACCCATTTGAAGACATTTTTGGAAACCGAAGGGGTCCCCGTGGAAGCAGGAGCCGTGGTGCAGGCTCTTTTTTCTCTGCCTTCAGTGGGTTTCCATCCTTTGGAGGTGGATTCTCTGCATTTGATACAGGTATGCAATCCCTAGAGATAATCTTTGGTGTCTGGACAGAAATCAGTATACTTAGAATACTCTGCCATGGCAGCTTTAAGTCCGTATGTTTCTTTTGATACAGGAGCTTTGCAGATGAACTAGCATTTTTAAGTGTATACAAATTGGTTCTTAATAACTTTCATTTCCCCTGTAGTCTTCCCAAGAATGTTATGCTTAGAAAACCTCTAAATAATAAAGGATAACATTTAATGAAATTCTTGGTTAAAAAGAGTAACGTGTTTTGGGTAAGTGGAAGGTTACTCACTCGAGAGTCTCACTAAATCCTTCATATGATCTAACCTCCTTTGCAGTTAAACAGAAAACACAAGTAGTGTCATAGGAAGTATCTAACCTGATGGAACTGGAAGGTTGGCTCACAGCCTGGGTATGTGGCTACAGCCAGACTGACTCTTGAAGTGCAGCCATACCTAGTGTTTATGTGCTGATAGCGATCGGTACGGTTAACTAGAGCCATTGCACACACTGTGGCACGATGGTGTGGTACTGGAGAGACGCTGGGCCTGCCCCCTTTTGAGGTTCCCCTAGTTCTTGTACAGAACTTACACAGGTAAATTGTTGGCTAGATTGGACCAGAGTTTATTTATTTACCTATTATTTTGGTACTGGGAATCAAACTCACAACCTTGCACTTGCCAGGCAGGTGCTGTGTTGCTGATCTATATCCCTGGCCTGGACTGGAATTTTTATTTTGCTTTTCCCCAGCAGATGCTTGTATAAGATAGTGTATGATGTGCTAAGCACAAGTCAGGAGAGAATGCAAAGAAAGAAGCTGGCTAACAATACCAAGAAAATAGTATTTTGTGTGGGGCGTACATGTGGTTAGCATGTGTGGTAGCTGTCCTTGCTGGGAGGAGCCCCATGAAGAACTTTATTGTATAGCTCATTTCATTGTCGTGGCTCACTCTGGATCTGCGCAGTGTGGCTGGTCCCAGTGAAAACGGACTATTTATGAAGTACTTGCTGGGTTTCAGAATCTTTTAAAATGATATTTTGGTTTTTTGTTTTTTTTTTTTTTTTGCGGCACCGGGGATTGAACTCATAGCCTTGCGCCTGCCAGGGCAGGCGCTTAAGCCACTGAGCCAAACTCCCGGCCCTGGTTTTTTTGAGGCAGGGTCGCACTATTTAGCTCAGGCCGGCCTTGTGCTCGCGTTGTAGCCCAAGCCGGCCTCGAACTCACAACGCTCCGCCTACCTCAGCCTCCCGAGTGCTGGGATTAAAGGCGTGCGCCACCACGCCCGGCTTAAAATGATATTTTGGATTGATGGAGAGGAGGGAGAAAAGGAAAAGGGGTGAAAACAGAAATTATATGTATTATGTACATGTGCCAGTTCCCTACAAAGAATGTAAACATTGTGTGCCTCAGATGTACTAATTAAAAAAAAGAGATAGCTGGACATACAGCTCAGCGGCACAGTGCCTGCCTAGTAAGTGTAAGGTCATGAGTTTGATTCCTGGTACCCCCCAAAAAATGATACCTTGAACAAATATGCTCTCATATTCCATGGGGAAAAAAAGAGTAATATTTTAGATAGAGAAGAGTTAATAAAAATATAACAAAATTTATTGTGTTTTTGTTTTTGTTTTTCCAATTTTTAGTGAAGCCATAAGAAAATAAAAATACTTAAGTAGATCATAAACTGAACATGAGTGTGTTTTTTCAGATGATGAATTGCAGGATCCTTTGTGAAATTATCTTAGCCTTTTGATGATTCTGGTTTCTGTCCCTTTTGTTCCCCCTGCAAGTTGAACCACAAGGCTTACAGTCCATGGTGGTGAAGTCATGCTTTGCCTGTGACACAAAGATGTGCCAGATCCCTGCTCCCTCCAGGATACATGGTGCAAAAAGACACCAGCTCTCCAGAGGGTCTTGGGCTTGTGGGGTGTCAGTAAAGTCTTTCAGGGCACCTGGTGGAGGGACAGGGAAGAGCGGCTGCCCGGCGTTGCCTGGAACCTGCCAGCACATGGCCAGTAGCTCTTGAAACAACTGCTCTCCTTTCCCCTGGGACCTGCAGCTTTTCCGCTTAGGCCTTGCCCTCCTGGGGCTTTCTGACATTAGATAACTGTGTGATTCCTTCATTTGGAACTTACTGTATTGGCTGCCAATTGTTGTTCTTTTCTGTTTTCCTGTAGGATTTACTTCATTCGGGTCCCTAGGTCACGGGGGCCTCACTTCATTTTCGTCCACCTCCTTTGGCGGCAGTGGGATGGGTAACTTCAAATCCATATCAACTTCTACTAAAATCGTAAATGGTAGAAAAATCACCACAAAGAGGTACAGTGTCACTTGTTGCATATTTTGTTTTTAATAAGTCATGATGTGTTATTGGTGCCACAGCAACTATGCACATTTCTCCAGAGTAGTAGTATCAAGTTGTATGCTTAGGCTCTAAATTAAATAGATAGAGGTAGGGCTGTGTTGTGTATGTGTGTGGTACTTGGGATTAAACCTTGGGCCTTGGGCATTCTAGGCCTGTGCCTCTACCATTGCACTACATGTTTTCTCTGTATAAAAAAGAGACAGGTTCTCTTGAGTTGCCCAGGGTGAGTTTGAACTAGTGATCCTCTTGATTTAGCCTCACAGAGTGCAAGGATTACAGGCATGTATGCCCACACACTTGTGTGTGTGTGTGTGTGTGTGTGTGTGTGTGTGTGTGTGAGAGAGAGAGAGAGAGAGAGAGAGAGAGAGAGAGACTGGGGATTGAACCTTTAGCCTTACCAAGTATCAAGCAAGTGCTCCACCACTGAACTAAATCGCCACTCATTTCCGCTTTTATTTTGCGAGGCATCGTCTTGCTGAATTACTCTGGCCAGGCTCCAGCTTGCCTTCTAAGAGTCTGAGACTATAGGCATGTGCCATTGTGCTTGGCAAGCTTTTTCTTTTAATCGTTTACTTAGTGTGGACGTAGTAGAAATAATGCGTATGTTCAGTATATAACAATGTGTAATAAGTTCCTGCAGCATTGTTAGGAACGGTGAAATTCAAAATCATTAATAGTAAAACCGTTACTTTTAAAATTTACAGCATAGGGCATCACAACAAGGGTATTGTGTGTGTGCCAGACAGCGCTCTGCCACTGAGCTATATTGCTGGCCTCAAGTATTTTTGATTAATAAGTCATATCTGCATATGTTTAGCTGTCACCAAGACAGAACTTACTTTTGTCAATAATTCTATTTTGAGAAAGGTTTTGTTAATAGGTTGATTTTTGTCTTTTATTTTTTTAGCAGCGGTGTACTTTAATATACCCCTGTGTTTGTGTAAAACTCATATTTAAATATATGATTACTTTGTAAATGTTTCACAAAACAAATTTTATACTACAGGATTGTCGAGAATGGTCAAGAAAGAGTAGAAGTTGAAGAAGATGGACAGTTAAAGTCCTTAACAATAAATGGTAAGGAGCAGCTGCTACGCTTGGATAACAAGTAATTCAACGCACGCATTTAACAGAAATGTTAAACTATAACAAGCACCATTTGAGGATTAAACAGGAACATTTTTTTGAAGATTTCAGACGAACTCAACTTTCAGTATAACTGTACCTAATCTAAAGTATTTATAAACAGCTCATCGGAGCCCCTCTTTGTCATAGACTTTTGAGTTTATTGTTGGGACCACACAATAGGACCATTTTTTTGTCTTTAAAATTGTTGTAATCTCTGTATGCACTTTGCTTTTTTATTAAACGTGATCCAAGGGTAAGCCTTGACTCTTGAGTAGTGCTAGGACAAGATTGTATTCTAACACCAGCATGGATCTGCTTTCCATTGTGTTTGAAATGTGAGCCAAGTAGTGTCCGCCTGCTGTAAAGCTAACATTGCCAGGACAAGTCCTCCACAGAAATAATTTCCATTTTATTCAGTATTTAGTAATGAAAGATAATTAATGCATTAATGGTAATACATTTCTGGTTCAATACGAATTTAAGGATGTTTTCTAGTTGTGCATGGATGCTGGCAACTTAGTAAAAGTTTTGACAATTGTTTAAATGTGTAATGTTAAGCTTAGGTTTATAAAAGCTGGTAAACTGGGTCTTTGTCATTTGCTTTAAAAAAAAAAAAAAGAAAATAAATGTGAATGTGTTTGGTGCATTCTTTCTGGAGTGGGATCTGCAGTCTTCTTGTGTCTGTGTATTTTGTGCCTGAGCTTCTAGTGTCCCTTCATCAGTGCTTCATTTTATCATTAAGGTGGGTGCTGAATGTAAGTTATATGTAGAGTATATGAAGACGTGCTTATTCATAAATGATTTAGCAATTGTTTTGAACATTTTAGAATGGTAACATTTCTGTGGGGGAGGGAAGAAACAGTTGTGAAAATTTTCATTCTTAGAAGTTTTGTTTTAGTTTTCTTGAATATATTTGGTGTAAGATCATGTAAGGACAGTATGCATGGTAAAAGACAGAATGATTAAGAAGTCAGCACAAATAAAGGTGTTTTGCTTTTTGATCTCTAAAAATTTTTCATGATCTTTTCATAATGACCATTGGTAACTAGAATTCCAGGTGGATTTTTCAGACTGTTACAATGGATGTTGATTACATTTATGAGTCCCCCTTTGTACACCCTGTCCCCCTAGCCCTGTTTTGAAAATGAACAGGACACAGCTCTTCCCTTACTGCTGACTCAGGTGGGTACCCAAGGGAATTTCTCATGGTACCATGGAGTCTTTAGAAGAACCCGGTGTATTGCCTCTGAAAACAAGTAAAAGGCATTAAAAAAAAATTCTCATGGACCTTTTAAAAAGAAAACAAGATAGCAAAAATTAACTGAGGTAGTTGAAACAATTTGAGTAAAGACAGCAGTGAATCGGGGCTTGAAAGTGTTGCATTAGAAGGAGCCCAGTGTGAGGCTGCCTATGACCCTGGATGAGGTGGGTATTAGATATGCAGCCACACTGCATGTGGGGGCAGTGGGCATTGGTTTCACGACTAGAGCTTCAGCACCAGAAAAGCCATGCTGTGTGTGTTGGCATATTATTTGCTTTGTCATTTCTGAATGAGCCACTCAAGTAGATAACAAGTGTTTATGGTTTAGGAGTTTGGTATTTTTCATGAATGAACTGGGTGAGCCATTTATTAGAGAAGTCTTGTGCTGTCTCCTGGAGAGATAGGAGTATGACAAGCAGTCTGGTAAATCCCATGATTATTAGTGTTTTACCACAGCTTTGGTTCTGTAGTGTTCTTTGATCACTCTGTGCTGGGTGCTGCACACTTCAGTGTTGGGTGCAGCTCCAGCGGTAAGCACTAGGCTGGGTGTTAGAGCAGAAGGTGCTGGGTCTTCCAGAGGAACACACAGACCAATGCTCACCATTGCATTGTCTTTGTTGATGGAATGTTACCAAGTTATTGATAAAATAAACAATTTCTTGTCAGGTCTGGTTTCTTGGATTTCTGATCACAAAGTTCATTGCAGAGACTTGATTCCAGCATGTGAAGGCAGCGTGGAGAAGACGTGGCCCTGCTTTGTGCAGGGAAGGTATTGCTGTGTCTGGGAAGAACAGCAGAGTGATTAATAATGGCAGCTTGGGAAAGTTGATGGATCCCTTGCTGTCTGTGTTTCTAATGGTCTCTTTGTAGATTGATGAGAAACTGAAATAGGAAGCTGAAAGCTGCTTGTGCCTGGGTGTGCTTGGTTCTGCCTACTCTCGCTGAAGACTGACCCAGCCCATGGCCACGTTTGGGAGCTGCTCTTATGGGTATGGGTTCATGCTCTGTTCAGCATGGGGTACAAGAGGCCTGGGCTCAAGGACTGCATGTGTGCTGGCTGCATTTTTTTCATCTCTGCTTGGTTTCCTTCCCTGTAGTTTCTCCCAGTGGGTTTGATTTATTTCGCTGTTGTTTGTTTTTCTCCATATTTCTTTACAAAATGTAAACAGATCCCCAAGGTTCCAAAGTTTAATTTTGGAAGCTCAGTAGTAACTGTTCTTATATGAAGGATAGAAACTCTGGCGTCATTTGTGTTTTATCTCCTTCTGGGAAGTACTTCAGAGGGCAGATTTTAGAAGTTTGTAGGGTTAGCTTGAAGTAACAGTGCCCTGTGGGGTGGTAAGGTTTGAGGAACAATGTAGATGATCATCTTTGCAGCAGTTTTAATTTCTGTTTCTTAATTACTTTTAAAAGCTTCAACATTTCTGCTTATTCTGCCCTGGTTGCCTTTCCAGGGAATACAGAAATACTGATCTTGTCTTCCTTGTGATGTGTTTTCCCCCCCGTTACTGGGGAGGTAAACTTGGGCCTTTGCACAGAGGTACATCCTGACTGCTGCACTGGGCCCCAGAACCACTGTATTTTTTTAAAACTTAAAAATAGGGTCTTGCTAAATTGGCCTAGCTGTGCATGTACTCATGATCCTCCTGCCTCAGCCTCTGAGAGTGCTGGGATAATAGGTGTAGGCCACTGTTCCTGGTTTGTTTCTCTTTTAAGCACTGCTTAAGTAGAACTGTTTTCAGAGGACGCAGCAGCAATTTGTACTTCATTCCTCCTGTTTCTGCTCTTCCTTGTCAGTGGTGGGGAGGTTAGCTAGTAGTACTTGTGCTCTATAGATAGAGGCAGGCATAACCATTTCTGGGGGGTTTTCAAGCACAGCATGTGTTCAGTCAGTTCAAACACTTGGTAGTATGTGGTGAAGAGGAAGTTGTATCACTTGATTTTATAACCACGAGATTCTGCTGTTGTTGAGAGGCCTTTTTGAAGTGGGCAGTATGTGTGCATTAGGTAATATAACATCATGCATGCAAATATTACCCTATATTTGCTTGATTTAAAACTATTCCTCCCTCACCGTTTCCCGTACTCTGAAGGTCAGTCTGGTTCCACTGCTTTGTTTTGGACACTGAAGAGCTAGTTTTTAGGTTTGATGAGCAACTTTTGTTGTTTTCATTGCTGGAGTGGAACCCAGGTTTTACTTGCTAGGCAAGTGCTCCTCCACATATCTCCGTTTGCAGTGTGACTTTGGGCTCTCATTGCTTCTTGGCTCACCGACTATTGAGTGGGCTGCCCCTAGCTTTGCTGAGGACTTGCATCATGAAAAATTGAGCTCAATCTGACCCCCAGTTGGTTTTCAAAGGTAAAATCAGAGAGCATTACACCACCTCTTAATTTCTCAAAAATCAGTGGCCCATGGATTTAGAAGTAGAGCCAGCTGCAATTTTGGAGTCTTTTTTATAAAGAGACGTATATATAATTGAACATTAAATGTTTGGTTATTGCATGCCTTGGGGGGGTACTGTTACTGGGAACTGAATAAAACTGCAGTGGCACTGAGCTACGCTGCCAGGCTTCTTTTTTTTTTTTTTTTAAATTTTTATTTCTTCCCTCCTTTTTAAAACAGAATCTTATCTAGTCATTAAGTTACCCAGGCTGGAGTTGACACTGGATCCTCCTGCCTCATCCTTCCATAGTGCTGGGATTATCCTTACTTGCCACTGTACTTGTACTTGGCTGTTCATTTACTTGTCTCTCTGCTTTCTTATGTGTAGGAAAAGCTTATCAAACTGTGTTGTTAAGGAGTTAACTTGTTAAGGCCATGAAAATGACTTGGGGAGCCAAGTGTGTTGGCGCATGCCTGTAATCCTAGCACTCGGGGGGCAAAGGCAGGAGTATCATTGAGAGTTCGAGACCAGCCTGGGCTACAAAGTGAGCCCAAGGCCAGCCTGAATTGCGTAGCGAGACCCTGTCTCACAAAGACCGAAAGAAAGAAAGAAAATGACTCAGGTAAGTTAGATACTTGTTAGAGAATCCCTTGTAGCACCCACTTCTCGTTGCTAATAGCCTCCCATTCAGAAAATAACAGAGCCTGTCCTGGATCCATCTCCCACCCCCCAACACCCTTAGTGCACACAGGAGCAATCCACTGGGTCAGCTTCTGCAAGTCGAGTGATTCCAGTTGACTGTCACAGACATACCGTGTGCTAGGCAGGTCTGATGACTGGTGTGCACAGGGTTTAACACCGTTCCTCCTGCAGAGGCCTCCCAGGCTTGCCCTTTGTGTCTTCACATCTGTTTGTGTGTGGGTGTTGAGAACATCTGGCCTCGTCTCAGACTTCGTGCTGGCATTGCACTAAGTGTGCATTGTCTACAGCTCTTGTCCTCCACCTGTCTTCTGGTTTTCTGTGTGGTTCACTCTCATAGTTGAGAGAGTTTCTTGCAAGGGTGGCATCAGCTCAGCAGACTCATTGTTCTTTTTTTTTTTTTTTTTTTTTTTTTTGTGGTACTGGGGATTGAACTCACAACCTCGCGTCTGCCAGGGCAGGCGCTTAAGCCACTGAGCCAAACTCCCAGCCCTGGTTTTTTTGAGGCAGGGTCGCACTATGTAGCTCAGGCCGGCCTTACACTCGCGTTGTAGCCCAGGCCGGCCTTGAACTCACAACGCTCCTCCTACCTCAGCCTCCCGAGTGCTGGGATTAAAGGCGTGCGCCACCACGCCCAGCTTAGACTCATTGTTCTTGTACTCTGTGGTGCAGTGCACCATCAACTCAAGGGTACCCCCCGCCTTGCTTTAAATTAACAGATTAATCCGGGGAGACTTTTTCCAGGGGCCATGTGGTGGACTTGTGTCTCCCTTCAGCTCAGTGTTGGGGATGGGACCCGGCGCCCTCACATACACTAGACAGGTGCTCTCCCACCGCTCTGTACCTGTCGCCCTCCTCTTTCTCTTGTATCTTTTTTTTTTTTTTTTTTTTTGATACAAAGAATGTGACAAGCCAGGTGTGGTGGCTTGTCATTCTTTTCTTTTTCTTTCGGCACTGGAGATTGAACTCACAGCCTTGCGCCTACCAGGCAGTGCTTAAGCCGCTGAGCTAAACTTCCAGCCCTAGTTTTTTGAGGTAGGGTTGCACTATGTAGTTCAGGCCAGCCTTGCTCATGTTGTAGCCCAAGCTGGACTTGAACTCACAACACTCCTCCTACCTCAGCCTCCTGAGGGCTGGGATTAAAGGTGTGCGCCACCACGCCCGTCATTGTCATTCTTTTTGATGATGATTGTGCATTGGATTTTAGGTTGTCCAGGGTGGCTGAGGCTCAGGAGCAGGTTTGGATCTTTGAAGAGGTTGGGAGCCACCCTCATTTCCCTACCCAGGATTAGTTTCTGCTTGCCTCTTAAGGTCATCTGTTGTGTTACTGACGTGGACTGAGGGAGAGGTCACTTTCTGATAGCCCTTAAGTTGAAGATAACATAAAGTCAAGATTAATGTAGTAGCGGGCTCAGCAACAAGTGTGATGTAATGTGTGGGCTGCTAATTTCACAGTTGTGGGACTCAAGAAGGATTGTGTTGCCTGTCTGTAGCCAGGAAAAGATTGAGAGTCTGAATTAAAGAAGGCTTTCTTTTTCCTGCTTGTTTATGTGGTGTGGTGGTCTCATCTCCCAAGGTGAGTCAACCAGTGATCTCTGACTCTAGCCCTAGTGAGACTTTACTGGAAAGTGTCCACTGCATTCCATCTGTGTGGTTGGGGCCAGTGTGTGGTTAGCTGTTTTTCTTGTTCTCTACATTTGTTCTGTCTGGGAGTGGTGGTTACCTGTTCTATGAGTCCTTCCAGAAACAATAGTTGTGTTGACATTCTCTACATAGTTTTACTTTCAGCAAACACTAGTATCCCTTCCCCACTATCCTCTGTGGAGGCCCTGCCCACTTGGTGGAGGTGTAGTCACAGGTGTTGTGTTTTGTTTCTGTTGCTGTATTAGGGATTGAAACCAAGCCTTGCACATAGGCAAGCGCTCAACCATTTTTTTTTTCTTTTTGAGACTGGGTCTTGCTATGTAGTTCAGGCCGGTCTTGAATTCACTGTGTAGCCCAGGTTGGCCTCAAGCTCGTAGCGATCCTGTCTCAGTCTCCTGAATGCTGGATTATGCTGGGATTATATGCATACACTTCCACACTCAGCCCCACTTTACAATTTTAAGACTGGGTCTTGTTGAGTTCCTAGGCTGGCCTTGAATGTGTGATCCTTGTGCCTCAGTTACCCCAGTAGCTGGGGATGTCCAGCTTCCAAGTGCTTTTGTAGGTGGTGCAGGAACCACCTGACTTCCCTTGCCTAGGGTCCAGTATTGTCAAGTGTTCTCCACACCTTTTGCTCTTCTATAGGAAAGGCCTCTCATTGTTAACAGAGGTTTGGACTCTAGCCTGCAGCTGTGGCTTCCTACTTCACAGTGCAGGGACCTCTGTTGGAGCCCATCTCTGGGGAGGGAAACACAGCCAAGATCACTGAGGCTGGGACTTCAAATGGTTCAGTGCCAAGGGGCTGTTTCCCCAGGATCTGATGATAAGTGCCCCTGCCCCACACCCTATACGTAGTGCTGTTGGGCAGCCCCTGTTTGTGTGGCCATGTGCTGGGCGTGGGGTGAGGTGGAACCTCGTCCCTGTGCTGCTGAGCTTGCCAGTGCAGGGGCTGGCACTGCACCGCATGTCCCCAGCAGGCCCAGGGCATTGAGGGGAAAGACTGAGGCCGTGTGTCTGTTGGGCTTTGCCAGGCTGCTGTGTCTGTGATGACTAAAAACACCAGCCTGCTCTCCAGTGCACACAGGGTGTTTTCGCGATGCTCTGCGAATGCAGACTGGGCAGGACTTTGGGGAGATGGAGACCCAGCCGTACCCACCAAGATGTGTTGCCTGCTGGGCTCCCAGGAATCTTTAGTGTCCTTGTCTTCTGGGCTGCCTGAACCTCTGGGTGGTTTGATGCATGGCTCCTAGCCAGAGCCATTGAGCTTTCCCTTCTTTTTTTTTTTGTGGCATCGGGGATTGAACTCACAACCTCGCGCCTGCCAGGGCAGGCGCTTAAGGCACTGAGCCAAACTCCCAGCCCTGATATTTTGAGGCAGGGTCGCACTATGTAGCTCAGGCCGGCCTTAGGCTCGCGCCGTAGCCCAAGCGGGCCTCGAACTCACAACGCTCCGCCTACCTCAGCCTCCCGAGTGCTGGGATTAAAGGCCTGCGCCACCACGTCCAGCTGAGTTTTCCCTTCTTGTAGTCAGCCATTTGTAATCTGTCTTTGTGACTCTCCTCCTAGAGGCCACTCTTAATAAGTGGCCATTAAAAATTAATTGAAGCTGGGTGTGGTAGCGCATGCCTGTAATTCCGGCTATTTGGAGAGACTGAGGCAGGAGGGCCACAAGTTGGAGGCCAACTGGGGTGAGATTTAGTAAGACTGTCTCACAGTAATTAAAAGGACAAGGAGCACTCCTGGTTCAATCTCCTGTAGTACCAAAATATTAATTGTAAGGGACTAGAGTCAGTAGTGGAGCACTTGTCCACACCTCTGCTTTCATTTACACCTACCTGTTTGAGGTGTTCAGGGCCTCAGCTTCATTGCTCCTCTGTCCTGCCCTGCTTCCTCCAGCCCTGCAGATGGCGCTCTGTGCCTGTGCTCACAGCTGAGGTCTTGCCTGTGGTGCACACGGGGAGGTGAAGAGCATTGCCTTTGTGTCACCTGCATCACCTGTGCCGAGCGCGAGAGCAGGACAAGCCTTGGTGCCTTCGCTGTGATGGCCCAGCAGACAGTATGGATGTGTGTGGCACAGACAAGTAGAGTGGGATTCATGACCTCAGTATGGGAGAGACCCTTCCCTTGACCCCATAGAGAGTGAAAGGAACGTCCCCAACAGAAGCCTTTAGTGGTGTTTATCTGTGGAAGTCTTTATTTATGTACTCCCAGCTGAGGACTCGGCCTGGGAGCCCAAGCCTCCAGTGTGAAGATCGTGCTCATGTGACAGCTGCTGCACATTCCTGTGATGGCTTCCAGATGATCTCAGTGCCTGGATTAGGGACTCTGGCAGATCTTGTGTTTTTCTGTTCTTTTTTATTAATTTCACTGAACTTCTTTTTGCAAGGCAAGATGTATTTTGGGTATTTTAGTTTCCCAAATGGAAAGAAAACTCTCATAACCAAATCTCCATTTTAGTAATTTATAAGTGTTAATAGTTAACATACTTGTACATATGTAGCGCCTAGTGGTAGAGTGCAGTTAGCATACGCATACAGGTTCTTGGGTTTCATCCCCAGTACCAAAAACAAAGCACCATCCCCCTGTCCCGCAAAAGAGAAAGTTTGTACCAGCAGGATTTGTACCAAAATAGTAAACTGTCTGATTATAGATTCAGCAGTGACTTGTGTGTGTGTGTGTGTGTGTGGCACCGGGTATTGAACTCACAACCTCACACCTGCCAGGCAGGCGCTTAAGCCACTGAGCCAAACTCCCAGCCTTAGTTTTTTGAGGCAGGGTAGCACTAAGTAGCCCAGGCTGGCCTTGCACTCACGTAGTAGCCCAAGCTGGCCTCCAACTCACAACGCTCCTCCTACTTCAGCCTCCCGAGTGCTGGGATTAAAGGCTTGCGCCACCACGCCCGACTAGCGGTGACTGTTTTTGAACAACTGATATGTATTTATAATACAGTTGTTAAGCCAAAATTGTTTGAACAATTCCTGCTAAATTTCTAAAGAGAAGTGATGAGAACTGGTCTTGGTGGCGCATGCCTGTAATCCCAGCGTTTGGGAGGTTGAGGCAGGGAATTGGATCGTTGCGAGTTTGAGACCAGCCTGGGCTACAAAGTAAGCTCAAAACCAGCCTGAATTGCATAATGAGACCCTGCCTCAAAAATACAAAACAAAGCAAAACAAAACAAAACAAAAAACAGTGACTAGCTGTGACATCACCTGGTAAGCTCACAAAGGCCAGATGCAGAGATGGGCCACTTCCTGACTGGGATGTTGGGTGTGGGCCGGTGAGAGGCGGCCACCCACATGTATTTTGGTTTGACCTGGGGAGTCAGGCTGTGCCGAGAGGAGCCTAACTCCTAAGGAGGTTTGAGTTTGTTGGTGGTTTCCTGAGAAACCTTGTGAAGTTGACTGCTTACTTGGCAACACCCCAGGGTTCCTCCCACCTGTTGATTCTATGCCATCAAGGGAAGCCATGCTCCTCTGTCTCATTCAGATGGTTTTCCTGGTTTTACAGTACTGTGCTGGGAGAGCATTGCGTTTGTTAAACTTACAGTGAGCCTCTTAAGTTCTTGTCCAGTTGTAGGGAATGTGCAGTAGTTATGTGCCTTAGGTATTGTTACTGTCATCTAAACCTCCCCTGTGTTGGAGGCTTGGAAGTCTAACAGTGGGCTTCTGATTTAATCAGCAGAGGTGACAGGAACTTGGAGGGGATCTCCCTCTACCCTGGGGGCTATACCCCGGCTCCACCCCTTCTGCTCTGGCTTGAAGCCCTCTTAAACCTGACTGTCTGCTGCTCTCCTCTGCTTCACTTTTCCGCTCTGGGAGGTTTCAACCCCGCCTCAGGTCTGAAGCAGTAGAGCCAGCCAGCCATGGACTGACGCCTTGGAGACCAGGAGCCAAAACAAACCTCTCCTCGAGAATCTGAGGTAGTTTTTCTCAGATGTTTATCGTGCTGATCTACGCAAGTGAATTTATGTTTTTAAACAGTTGGCTTTGCCTTTTTCGGTTTCTTTGGAAAGTGAATTGAAGGAGAGGGAGCTTGAGAGGCTCAGGCCAGGATGCACACATTCTGGATGTGGTCACTGTCCACGGCTCACTCTGGCGTTGATCTGTGGTGGGCTAGCGGTGCCCAAGTTATGGGCCATCGAAACCGTCTTCTGGTAGTCCCAGTCTGGGTGCCCCCTGGGGGCAGGCTGCCATAACTGAGAAGGCGGCTGTCCGCAGGAGCTGAGGTGTCATTGGACATGGACATAGTGTGACTGTCAAGTGACGAAAAATACAGTCTGTTCCTCTGAGCTGCCTCCTCCAGTGTGGACATCTCAGCACCCCACACACTCTGGCATTAAAGGCCCTGAGTGTGGTACCAGCAGTAAGTATGGAGACACTTGCCTAGGTGGCAGGTCCCCTGGTGGTGGAGGCCTGGCTCTGCCTCACTCAGCCAGTCAGCAAATGCAGAGATATGCTGTCTGCAGGGCACGCAGGCTCTTTCTGGAGGACTGTCCCACAACCCGTGTGCAACTGTGACACCACGGCCCTGGGTGTTTAGGGAGGCAGGAAGGTTTGCACCCTCTTGGATGTTTTTTTTTTTTTTTTTTTTTTTTGGCACGGGGGATTGAACTCACAACCTCGCGCCTGCCAGGGCAGGCACGTAAGGCACTGAGCCAAACTCCCAGGCCTGGTTTTTTGAGGCAGGGTCGCACTGTGTAGCTTAGGCCATCCTTGCGCTCGCGTTGCAGCCCAAGCCGGCCTCGAACTCACAACGCTCCGCCTACCTCAGCCTCCCGAATGCTGGGATTAAAGGCGTGCGCCACCACGCCCGGCTCCTCTTGGATGTTTTGAGGTGGAGGTGAGGGGAACTGTGCTTCTCTAGGGTGGTGATGGGGAAGTGCACGCTCAGTGCGTTCTCACATCACAGTCGGGTTGCCCTCCACAGCAGTGTGGTGAACTCTGATGCTCCACAAGTCACTTTTACTTGCTAGGTGGATTGTTTTCCTTTTGTGAGACAGGTTCTCTTGCGTAGTACAGGCTGGACTTGAGCTCACAGTGGAGCCCACATTGGCCTTGGGTTCACCTTCCTGCCTTAGCCTGCTGAGTGCTGGGTGACAGATACGCACCACCACATCTGGGCTTTTTACTCTTGTTAGGGTCATATCGCGTAACTTGTGTGAATTGTATTTTTGTGTTCTCTCTCCTGTTACGGAACGTGGACATAGCAGATCTGGTCTGTCCTTCAGCAGTGTCCAGGTGTGGTGATGCCTGCCTGCTGTCATCCCCAGGCTCCTTGCAGCTTCTCTTCCTCTCACTGCCATACACCGGGGCAAGAGCACTGTCCAGGTCCCCCTTTTCCTGCCCTGTTCATCTGCACTGCAGGGCCGTTGTTGGAGGGCAACATCTCATTCAGTCAAGGGGCAGTGTGTGAAGGTCACCTGTGACCATGAATTGGACCTGTGTCTTTGTGTGGTTTGAAGCCTTTCCCTGCAACATGGAGACAGGCAAGTCCTTGGGGTTACAGGTTTGGGTTGCAGTTGGCTGGTATCAGGCCTAGCTGACCTGTGGGTCCCCGGGAATGTGGTGTCAGGGACCCCACAGGTGGGAGAGTCCAAGGATGAGGCCTGCAGGTACTGCATGCCTGGGAGGTTCTGAGCCAAAAATTAATGGTGGGTATTTGGGAGAAACCAGTGTCTAGGGCTGTCTAGTGCTTTCCTGCCCAATGATTCCTTTGGTGTGGGGCCTGGCGGGTTCCCCAGGAGCTGCAGTGCAAAGGGTGGTGGAGGAGTGTGGCTCTCGGCTTCACACGCATCCTCTGTGGTGTGTTGTTTCTCTAGCATCCTTAACCCCAGCTCATTCCTCTCGGGGAGAGGGGAGTGGTAGAGGCAGGCTCAGGAGCTCACAGGCCTGGCTAGGTGGTATCCACCCTGGCCAAGCCTGCTCTGGGCGTCCCTGGGACTTCTGGAGGCCCTGATGGCAGAAACCAGCAGCAGGTTCCTTGCAAGGGACACGGTGAATTTCAGGGGTGTGCATCTCAACAGCTAACTCAGAGCCCCCTCCCCTTTTGGTGGGGTGCTGGCATCCTGACACCTTCAGGCAGTGTGTGCTGGGAAGAGGAGGCTCCCCTTCTTCCTGGAAGTGACTACTGAGAATAAGGAAGGAGAGAAATGATTCATCTTCAGGGTTTTTCATTTCAGGACTGGGGATCGAACCTGGGGAGCTCTACCACTGAGGGTATCCCCAGCCCTTTCTAAAAATGTATTTGGAGACAAGGTTTCGTTAAATTGCCCAGGCTGGCATTAATGCATTCCTGCCAGCTTGAACCACTGGTGGTATTACATGCATGGCTGTCCCATCGGGTGGCATGGACAGTCGTGTGTGTACCACTGGTGGTTCAGAGTTGCCTGGCAGTGACACATGGATTACAGCTCTGTCATGGACATGCCTCCCTAGTAGTGGGGATTGTAGGCTTGTGCCATGTGCCCAGCAAAGTCCTATCCTTATTTTCTTCCCTAGTCACTTCTCAGACAGCTTTTGAGGACCTCATGGTGTCAGGGCCTCGTCGTCATTGGTTAGAGGGTGCCCTGCTCTCCCTGAGGTAGAGATGTGGCCTGGAGGGGTTGGGGCACCAAAACCCACTGGCCCACTCGGGATGCAGGCTTGTGTGGGTGAACTGACAGGCCAGTGTCCCACCATAGAGACTTGGGGCCCAGTGGCCCTTGTGCTGGCTCCTAACCCCTGCCTGACCCTGTTGCAGGGGACAGGGGAGGAAGAGCTGCACTTTGAATCAGGGATGCTAGAGCAGGGGCAGCCACTCTTCCAGAGAGGGCAGGTAGAGGGTGGAGAGACTATGGTGGGCTGTGGGGTCTGAGGTTGCCGTCCGTCCTGAGCCCCTCCAGGGCCCTGAAACCACGGCCTCCAGGGGACACTGGCCTCCTGGGTTCTGAGCAGTGGCCTGCAGCTGTCCCTGACACCCACTGCACACGAGGGTGACACATGATTTGGAAGGGTGACTTAGCAGTGGGGCTTTGAGGAGGTGACAGGAACATTCAACACAGTTTGTTTGCTCATGGTGTGTTTTGGGGACAGTTTCATTTTCTAGACAAGCCATGAACACGGAGCTTTTAGCATATTGCTCTGAAAGTTTCTGTAGCCTGGCCTGAGTGGAGTCGGTGGGTAAGGCCCAGAGAGCCTGCTGGGCAAGTCAACCGTCCAGAGAGCCAGATTCCCCTCCACAGATAGTCAACCAGTAGCATTCCTAAATGCAAGAAACTCTGGCGTTTTGTCTTGTTTGGTGTGTCTCTGAAGACCAGTAACTGTAAATGACACCTGGGCCCATGGCGGTGGGGATGGACGCTTGGAGGGGGCCTCCGCGGTCACACCTGCTGCCACGCTGCAGCTGTAGGTGCGGACCGGAGTGCAGGTGATTGGAGAGCACGCTCTGAACCACATGGTGGAGGCCCCATCCCTGCCTGTGCTTGGAGAAGGCTGGGAAGGCTTGGCGCTGGGCTTGCCAGGGATCGAGCCAGCAGCCGTGGAGGTAAGTGAGGTTGAGGGGAGGCCAGGACACAGCAGGGAGTGTGGGGTGCCATGTACCTGAAGCCGTGTTTTTTTCCTCACGTTATACTTCAGTTAGGCAGTATGCTTTCTAAACATTGGGTCAGACTCGGGGGCAGTTCTGTCCAGGGGCTGGGTAGGCCTGGCCTTGGAAGAGCTGGAGTCAGAGCCTGGCTTCCTGCTCTTACAGACCCATGAGCCCAGATTGCATGCTTAGTCTCTCCTGTGAGTCATGGTGACTGTTGACTGTGCGGTGCCATGGGGCAGGTGGGGGTGCATCCCAGACCCCTGTGAGCCCCAGAATGTGGCCAGATGAGCATGTTCCTCTCCCTGTTTTTCCAGTGTAACTCGCATGTGAAAATGACTTTTTCATCCATCTTGTGTGCCTGTTGTCCTCGGGGCTCCCAGGCTGAGGGGCTTGGTGCTAGCTTTTCCCTTCATAGACTCTCCTGGGATGGTACTAGCCCCTGATTGCTCCCTACCATGAGCCTAGGGCCTGCTCCATGCCCTCCTGTCCTCAGGCTGCTGGGGGCTGTGGGCTGGTGATACCAGCCACCTGTACTGTCTCCCAACTCACCCTTTAGGTGCTGGGTTCAGTGGCTCTATAGCATTGGAGTCCTGGGATGCGGGTGTTCGTGGAAGATGAACCTTGGGCAGTGGGCAGCTGAGCTCCATGCGAAGGGCCTCAGTCCAGGTCATCGGTTACCCCCATCCCAGCTTGGGAGTGAGGTTGGGTAAGGTCTCTAAGGCCTATGCCTGGAGGGGAGCCAGGTGGCGGGCTCCATGACTCCAGGTCATTACACGTGGGGGGCAGATGAGGGCACCTGTAGAAATCCTTCACCTTCATGCATTTTCCTGCATTCCAGTGGGTAAACGCACCTTCCTCGTTGGGAAAGCAGGGATGAAGGGAAGACCAGCTTATGGGATGACTGCCTCCCTGAGTTTACCCCCGAAAGGGAAGGTGGTCCTTTGATACCTCGTGATTTGGACTGGGGCTGTGATGTGATGTCTGGAAGGTGCTGGAAGACAGCTGCTCATTAGGAGGAGGTAGACGGAGGAGTAGAGGGTATGTAGAGGTGGATATCCCACCACCTTCTGCTCACACTTGGGGATAAGTTCTGCCTGGCAGTTCAGGTAAAACTTCCCAGTAATCATATTTGTATTTTACTCCTGGTATCCATCCAGTGTGCAAGACTTGTATTTGTTTTTCAAAAGACTGTTAATAACAGTCACGGGGCAGTAAGGAACGAGTGTGTTGGGAGCCTGTACAGTGTGCTGGGCCCAGGCCTGGCTGGGAGTTCTCAGTGACCAAAGGCGCTGGCCTTGCGGGTCTAGGCAACCTGCCTGCTCGCTCCCGCGTGCCCGATCAGAGGCCCTGGGGACAGGTGCAGATGAGGCCTGCTGGCTTTTTGTGGGGTGTGCCACACAGTAGGTTGGCTCCGAGAACTCTCTTGAGGGTGGGTGGCCGGCTGGCCATGGTTTCTGTAGCTTGGTACCGGGTTGTGCCATTGCAATTTCAGATGTGCCCTGCAGTGTGCCAAAGGGTGCCACTCAGTAAATTTAGCAGCCTGGGTGGGCTTGTTTTCTTGAGGCTGTTTTCTCTCCCTGCTGAAAATGAAGGGTAGGCCCATCAGTTCCTCAGGTAGAGCAGATCCGGATCCTTTCTCCTCCAGAGCCAGCCGCCTGGGCGGCGCTCACAGCGCTCTCCATGATGTCCTTTCAGGTGTGGCCGATGAGGATGCCCTCGCTGAGGAGCGCATGCGGAGAGGCCAGCATGCCTTGCCGGCCCAGCCTTCCAGCTCACGTCCGCCGAAGCCGCCCCATCCCACCCTGATGGCTAGGTCCGCGCCGCACTACGTGCTGGAGGAGGATGAGGAGCAGGACAGGCCGAGGGTCCCTGGTGGCTGGGATGCCCCCATGAACTCAGCAGGTGTGCAGAGGGAACCTGGTGTGGCGCATCCCCCACGTGACTCTCCCCCACACCCAAGAAAGCGAGGACAGAAGTCACGCCTGTGCTGCTGCGTCCTGACCTGAGTGGGTGGGCCGGGGACAGGCGCCAGGCCTCAGGTAGAGATGCAGGTGGAGGGGCGCCTGAGCCCACACGCCTCCCTCTGAGCTCCTCCGCCAAAAGCTTGCCACGATTAAAGCGGGGTCCCCATGTTCCGTGATGTGCACAAGTGTGTTGTCTGAGCATCACCTCAGCGCGCTTTCTTGTCACGTGAACAAGGGGTTGATGTCTGTCACTTGTACCAGCACCCACAGCCACGTCTGCCTCTGCGTGCTTCACTTTGGAGGCAGGGTAGGGCCAGCCAGCCAGGTCCCCAGCGGAGCATACCCTGCTGTACCACAGTGACAGCGAGGGTGCAGGCCCAGCTCCACCCTCTCCCTCTGGTCTCGAAGTGAGCGCCCCAGAAAATTGTGGATGTTTGGTATGCTAGGGTCGCTGTAGTCTGTGGGGTGTGTGTACTCCAGGCTCCCACTGTGTGCAGCCGGGTGGGTGTGGAGGAGCCTACCAGTGATCCAGGGTGGCGCAGGTGTGCTCCTGAGGGGCGCCGAGCTGGAGACTGAGGCTGAGGCTCACCATTGCTTTTCCAGAACTGTCTCTCTTAAGGGCCAGTTCCTTAAGTCCCTTTTGGGTCTCCTCAGCCAAAGCTGAGCATCCCTGGGTTTTGAAGAGAGCAGGAGGGGGGTGGTGGGAAGAACCCACCTGCAGGCAGGTATCACCTGAGCTGGAGGGTGCCTGGCTGTTCTGCACGGTGTGGTCCGCTCCTGGTCCTGAGTGGTTCGAGGATTTGGGAGGGGTCATGTGGCCAAGTGCATTTGAGAGTAGCTTTATAGATTCCACTCCCCTGATTGACGGGCCATGTAAACAGTTGGAAAGGCACTGTGTCACTTCTCATGTTCCCACAGTAGGGAGTCCAGCTGCAGGAGGTTGCTTAGCTTCAGATAGGCCAGACCCTGGTCCAGAGGATCCCTGCCCTCCGCTGCCACTGACTGCTGTGCATTCCCCAGGCCTCCTGGCCACTGTGGAGGGTTCCAGGGAAAGTAGGAGTTTGTAGGAAGAACTGAAAAACCATCCCCCCCACCCCCCACCCCCAGATCTCATCGCTTTGGTATTTGTGATCATGGAAAGGTCATGAACTGGGAAACCAGCAGATCCCTCTTCAGGTGCAGGCGTAGCAGGCTGTGTTCTTACGGGACCTGGCACTTTCCCTGGTGGCTGTCTGGGCTGGTGCTGTGAGGGCTTGGAATAGTACCCGGGTAGGGAACCTTCTTCACATCTTCCTGCTGAGAGGCAAGAAAGCAGCTTTTAGGGGGCATCTGGGAAACCGTTGCTGAGTAGAGCATGGAATAGACTGCAGTTAGACACCAGAGCGATCACTGACCTCTGGGCAATAAAACCACAGCCGTGGGCTTTTCTTCCTCTGCCAGTGGAATTATCTCCAGCTTGCTCATGGCCTGTGCAGAGCTGGGCACCCTGGGCCTGAGGAGCAGGTAGATCCGGGTCACTTTGCTTGTATAGACTTGCCTGACTTCAAAATCCCTGTCACAGAAGGCTTAGATGACTTGGCCAGGCTTCCTACCACATGCTCCCAGTGTGGTTCCTGGGAGTCCTGCAGTGCCTTGTGCCGGGAAAGTCTTGGCTAAAACTTTTTTTTTTTTTTTAAATCAAACTTGTGACCTTGTGCTTAACAGGCGTGCGCTGTGCAGCTAAGTTATGTCCTTGGCCCTAATTTCTTACGCACATGAACAATATCCCCTAGAAGTGTTAGGGACCCCACCTGTGCCTCAGCCACGGGCCATAGAGAGTTCATAAGCCACCTGGAGGAGCCAGCAAAGGGTTGCTGTGTCCTGTCACCCTATGAGTTTTCTGGATTGAGCTCTGCACAATTTTCCGCACATGTGGGGTGTGCCCAGGATACATCTCTAGTGCAGAGGTGTCAGGTAACCCCAGCTTTAGAGAGTTTGGCAGTGTTGGGGATCTGGTGGCTATTGCAGGTTACTGGGACAGGAGTGGGGGGCACACAGCATGCTTTCATGTGGTGGCACTGGGCTTTTTCTAATTGTGGTGCTGGGGATGGAACTGGGCCTCCTGCATGCTGAGCGCTTGCTTTTGCCACTCTGAGCTTTGTCCCCAGCCTGGCTGCTCCTTGGCTGTGCTGTGACCTTGAACCGCTGACATCCTCTAAAACCTGCTGTGCCTGGTGGAGAGGGTAGCAGTATTTAGGTGGAACCAGCAGTTTGCAAAAGTGAAACTTGGAAGAAGACCTCACAGTGTTTTGCATTTGTGGGTTCAACACACTGTAGCCCTGTCTGGAACGTGTGACCCTTAGGGAAATTTAAAGTATTCAACATGAAAAAGATTGTGAGTGAAAGGATAAATGGATTTTATCTTCAAGTTTTGTGTATGTTTGAGGGGAGCTGCTTGTCCCGGGTGCTGGGACTCCTGGGCTGTAGCTGGAGGTTGCGCTGAATGTGCTCTTAGCTGCCGATCCCAGCGCCTGCTCCTAAGGAGACTAACCACGCTATGCATGCTGCTGTGCTTCCCTGCACGAGAACCTTTCCACCCTCTGGAGGAGGCTGGGCTTCTGAGCCTCCTGCAGCTCAGGTTCCATCCAGGCCCTGCCCAGCCCCCTGGTGTGGGCTCAGTGTTAGCTGTTGCACAGCTGAGAGCTGCACCCTTCATCCAGAGGATGAGCGACTCCTCTGGCTTTGGCTGAACAAGTGGGTCATGCAGTCATTGGCTTTACGCATATAGCACAAGGAGAGTGAGAGGTCTCTTCTCATGGGGCGGCACTGAGCCATGAGAATGCCCCCCCCACAGCAGGGTGTCCCAGCAGAGGTGGGCTGGGGGCGTGAGCAGGTGGGTGACAAAGGCCAGGTGAAGCCCCTGCCCTGATGGCGCTGGCCTCCCGGCCTGGTGCGGCGTGCACACCTCCCTTCCTGTGCACTGTGACCTCTCAGGCCAGTGACAGGTTCAGCATGCAGTTTCTACTGAGGCTGGATGCCAACCAAGGAAGCCGTGTTTGTTGCTTTTGTCTTACTGTGGGGAGGTACTGGCGGCCGCCCGGCACTCATGGCAGTGTTTCACAAGCCGTGTTTCCTTAGGATTTAAAGAAGGTGGCAAGAGGAAGAAGCAGAAGCAGAGAGAGGAGTCGAAGAAGAAGAAGTCGACCAAAGGGAACCACTAGGCCGAACTTGCCCGGCAGACACACAGCCCCGCCCGCTCACGGGTGGCCGGCCCGTGCTAGGTAGTGGCTGCTTTCAGTGCTGTCCAGGGCCACCTCGCTTAGCAGGATATGGACGTGTGCTCACGGATCGTAGGATCAGGGGCCTCAAGACAGGTGACACCATGGGTGGCTTGGTAGACATTTGGGATACAGCTCGACTTCCTGACTCCGCTTTTCCCCAGCACTAAATCCGTCAGCGCTTTCCTCTAGCTGTGAGCAGTCTGTCTTTTTCTTTCCACCTTCTCTACCACCATGCCTCTCACTGAGGTCTTCGTAGCTGTGAGGCGCAGTAAGGTGTGGACAGGGCACGAGCAGTCCGGAGATGACGGACCTTCTCTGTGGCGCCACAGTGTGTGAACTGAGACTGCAGTTCGTTGCAGCATGGCTTCACATGTTGTGACTGCACTCAACTCAGTGGCTTTTGGTCTGTTGAGAGCAGTCCGACCACACGCAGGCCATTGTGAGTCACTACAGATGGAAAATCATTCCTTATATTTATTGCCCTAGTTCCAGTTCTCTACAGGGAGTCCAAAGTCAACTCCATATATTGCTTAGTGTGTTTGCTAAATCTCAGTTTGGATTCTTTTTTTTTTTTTTAAAGATAGGTTCTGCTCAACAAAACCATTTTTGACTTTGGTAGGTCAGGTTCATCATGCTGGGGAAAAAAGAGGCTGGTTACTTACGCAGAGTCATGGACACACACACACATACACACACACACACGGAACATAATCAACTATTGAACTACAAGCTTCAACTAAACATTTTAGTTTGCAAACATTGGCCCCCTAAAATGCCCCTTTATTCTCTCAAGCTTCTGCCCAGCTTCCCGTGATCGCTTCACCTGCACGGTGTATTGCTTCTCAGCCTGTTTTCGTTGAGCACCAGCTAGATGTTCGGTGTTCCCTGACTCCCTGCCTGCATGCTCCTCTCGGGGATGCTGTCCACGCTGCTGCTTCCTCTGCCCTCTTGGAAGCGAGGGCACTGTAAAAAGCATTGTCGTGGTTAAAAATGCTGCAGTCTAACCCAGCAGCGCTGAATCCATGCAGCGGTGTCAGAGCCTGGAAGCCTGAGACAAGTGTCACTTGTGATTTCAAACTGGTCATGTGGATTTGCTGTGTTTACTTGGTTTTGGTGGGAGGCAGTACAGGTGGTTGGGTAGAGAGTGGATTGGATTGAATGCTTGTTGTGGAAATTGTCACCCTGAGCTGTAATGTACTTTAATGCTACCAACATAAATAAAATGTGTGATTAAGGCTAGCTCTCTTGCTTCTTTCATGGTATTGGCAAACTATACTAGTATATGAAAAATAAAAGCTTTCTTCCATGTTTCTCATTATGCAAGATAAAATGATGTTGGGGGCAGAAGATGAGGTGCTGTCCGATGTAGGGGTCATCCTGGGAGCTTGGCTCTGTGACGCCCCGGCAGCCCCGGCATGGGCTGCTGAGGGCCAGGCTCCTGTGAGATGTGGCTTAGTTACTCTGAAGAGATGAGTTGTAGGTCTTGCTGCTCAGGGCCTCGCTGTGTCACCAAGGCTGGGTGGCTCCCAGCAGCCCGTACCTCCTGAGGCTGGTTGTGCTGGTCATGGTGGCAGCAGGGTGTCACAGTCCTGCCGTGCCTGCCTGTGATGAGCCCTCTCCAAAGTGGCTGGGACTTGTGTCCTCAGGTGATGCTAGGTTCAGCTGCGGGCTGAGGCAGCCCCTTGCTCGCCATGTGACAGGGAAGGGCTGTGTCCGCAGAGTTGCTGCTGCGTGACTGGTCAGCAGCATGCACACCTGCTCCTTGAGGGGGAGACGCCACAAGACCCCTGGCTCCAGGACGCCAGGCAGCATCAGTGCTGGCTTTTCCACAGCAGTCTGCTATTTGCCACCTTTGGGGCCACTTCACTGTCCCCCGTGGATGGCTGAGAACCTGCTGGAGGCTGGTGCACTGATGACTGGGTGCCTTGTCCTCAGCTGTATTTGTCACCTTGGGGTGCTGGGTGGCATTGGGGTGGGGACTGTAAGGTGCCCCTGCCCCGCACTGGGCACCCCTTGCTCCCTCAGGATGTAAAGTTCGCCCAACCCACTTCAGGTCAGATCAGGAGAAGTGTGAACATGTGGCAATGCTTCCACCATCAGCAGGAAGCGACAGAAAGGATGTGCTAAGGTCCCCAGGGTCCCTCCCCAACCCCCTTGCTCTCGTGTCCCAACTACAGGACTGACCTGACGCTTGGGAGCCAGGCGATGCATGCAGCCCATTAGCAAACTCTGGCTGTAGTCTAGCATCTCAACAGGTAGAGTCACAGAATTCAAAGCCATTCCTTGGTTAGGTGGCTTTGCTTTTTTTTTTTTTTTTGTACTGGGGATTGAACTTGGGACCTTATACTTGCCAGGCAGGCACTTGTGCCACTGAGCTAAATCCCTGGCCCATTTTTTTCTTTATTCTTTTTGAGATAGGGTTCTTCTCTGCAGTTCAGGCTGGCCTTGAACTCATGATGTTCCTCCTGCCTCAGCCTCCTGAGTGCTGGGATTACAGATGTGCATCACCATGCCCAGCAGGTGGCTTTTTTTGTTGTTGCCAAAAACAGTTTTACTGTGCCACCCTTGTGTGGAAGGAGACCTAACATTCATGCGGTCTGAGTTCCAAGTTTGACCCCGGCACCTGTGCCACTCAGTCGGGCCTGGGGCTGTGTCTTTCCTGGTGCCGGCAGGCCTCCCTAAGGATCAGCGCCATCCTGGGGACGGACGCTGCCAGGTGGACACTGCATGAACGGCCTCCCTCGGGTGCTGCTGCGCTCTGTGCACTACGGTCTGGGTCAGAGCTGTGACCCCGTGCGCCTGGGGACCAGGTTGGGGGAGGAGCCTTTGAGGGAGCCCAGGTGACTTGCTGGTGGCTCTGGTGATAGAGCAGAGGGCCCAGGCTCCCAGGGGATAGGGTTGCAGGCTGAGGGTGGCATCCCTCAGATACAAGGATATCCAGTGAGAAGCGTGTGCCCCTCGAGGCAGGGCTGTGAGCCAGGCTGTGCCAGGCATCCCCGCCCCTTCAGGGGCAGCAGTCACCTTGCCTGCAGGAGAGGTCGGAGGAGGTGACAGGCCGGGAACAGCACATGGGGCAGGTGTGCCGGGAAGACGTGGAGAGGCTGGAGCCGCTGGGAGGGCGGGAGGGGCCCGGTGTGCACGCGCTGCTCCTGGGAGAGGGTCGGGAGCAGCGACAAGGGCAGGCACAGAGGCGAGAGGGAGACGGGTGCCACACGGCCCTCTCGTGGCTCTGTGGGGCTGGGCCTCTTGAGGGCGCCAAGGCAGGGTTGCTGAGAATTTGCTGGTCCCCAGTTTTACACTGTCCACGCACTGAGGCAGAGCCAGGCAGGAGGGGCCCTGCCATGTCTCCTGGGAGCTGCACGGTGGCGCAGGATGCCGAGTGCCTTTGCGGAGCACCTGGTTCCGGATCCGGGTCCTGGGTCCACACTTGCGTCCGAGACCCACTTCTTTCTGAGGTGACGACAGTATGAACACCCTTCTCCCCGCCCCGCACTCTGTCCTCTTCCTGAAGCCGACGTGGTGTCTGTGGTGTGGTGAACACGGTAGACCTCATGCCCTGGTACTTGTCGACTCAGCTCGGTGCCATCGGGGGCCCTTTGTGCAATTCTTCCAGAAAACCGTGCTTCTTTTTGGTCGATGATACCCAATACTGGATGCACAGGAATACAGTGCCGGGTAGTTCATTAATTTGTCTGTCCACCTGTCTGTCCATTCTTCCGCCTTCTGTCCCCACGCTCACCCACCCATCCATTGTCCCTCCATGATTCACCCACCCATTCATTCACCCATCCATTCCCCCCTCCTCAGCATACATCCATTGTCCCCTCCCCCTCCGTCACCCACCCAGCCATCCGTCATCCCTCCATTGTTCACCTCCCCACCCATTCCTCCATCCATCCATGCATCACCCATCAGCTGTTCCTCATCATCCACCCGTCCTTCCGTTCATCATCCTTTCATCGTCCCTCCTTCCTTCCTTCCCTCCCGCCATTTGTTTATTTATATGTCCATCCAGTGAACCCTAATTTTGTGTCCAGCACTTACTGCGTGATTTTGGGGACACGAGAGATAGATGTTGCCATCTTGCCTTGCAGAAGGGACAAGGTGTTGCCCTTGGGGCAGGATCAGTCATCACAGCCCATCCTTATCAGGCCTGTGTGGACCACAGCCTGAGATGTCAGAAGTTTCCGGAGCAGGGACACCTGCAGAGGGAAGGCTCAGGATCACTTGTCGCCTGATAGACTGTCACGTAATGAATCAGTGGGATCACCTGTTGCCTGACCGGCTCCCTGTCACCTGACAGGTCACACCTGGTTCAGGAGCCCATGCCCTCCCTGGAGGACTTTCTCAGGCCTGGGACACAGCTGTGTCCAAGCTGGCCATTAGGATTCCGGAGCTGTGCCCGACAAAAAAGGGTCCGATGGCATCTGCCTGCTGTCCCCAGCTGACCCAAGGCCATGGTCACAGGAGTGAGAAGGAGGAGAGACTAGGTCTGATGCCAGACCGTGGGGGTATATGGTGGGGGACACTGCCCTGTGGAGGCTTAGTGGCCAGGCTACTTGCAGTGGGGACAGGCAGTTCCTCGTCCGGTTCCCCTAGGAGACTGTACTGTCAGCTGCTTGCAGCCCTGCTTGAAGCCCGTCGGAGCCAGTCTGTGCTCTGCAGTGGGCTGGCAGCGTCCTGGCCCGGCATGGCCTTATGGGGAGCAGGGTTTTTGTGTAAGGGAGTGAGTCTGGATTTAGGGTGGGGTCCAAATCTGAGGCTGGGTGTCTTGGAGGCAGAGATGGGAGTGACGTCTGGAAGCCCAGAGGCCTGGAGCCCTGAGCGGGTGGTTGGAAGAGGCAGGGGGACCCCCAGACCTGCTACGGTGGAGCTCAAACTCTTGTCCCCTAATTGCTTGTGACCTGGACACTGGACACCGACATGCCAGCCAGCTGCACTCATCTCCACTGGAAAGGGGGGCTGGTATGTGGTTTCCGCATCCTAGCACCTGTGTCCCAGCTGTTTTGCTTGTTTATTTTTCTTAAGATGTATTTTTGCTAAATTGTTCAGGCTGGCTTCACATTCCTGGGTGCAAGTAGTCTTCTTGCTTCAGCCTTCCAAGTAGCTGGGACGCTAGGTATGTGCCACCACACCTGGCCCTGAAATAAATTATGAAAAGTGGTTAAGTATGGGCTGGGGATTTAGCTCAGCAGCCTGCCTGGCAAGCATGAGGTTTTAAGTTTGATACCCAGTATCCAAAAAAAAAAAAAAAGTGGTAAGTATTTCTGTACCTTCGTAGGAATTTTTATTTATCCCCCCACAACCTGGTTTAGAAAAACAAGACTGGAGGGTAGGTGGTGTTCCATGGTGCGATGTTGTCAGTGACCACAGGAGGGCGCCTCCATGAAAGGAAACGCTACTGACGGGCTGCCTCCCACAGGGAGCTCAGAGGAGCAGCGCGTGGGCAAGCCAGGAACACGAACACGCATGGGAACACATGCACACATTTACACAGAAGTACACAAACACATGCAAGGGATGCACACAGGCATGTACGTGAACACATGCAAGGAACACAAGTGTGCACACAAATTTACACAGTACACGAACACACAAAGCTTACAAGCCATGTACACACATGCACGTGTGCAAAGCCATATGCATGCTCACATGCACAAGCCACGTGAACACACATGCTCACACACGTGCACATGAACATGCATGCTCACATGCATTCACACATGCACCCATAGTCCTCATCGCCCCCAGCCATGCACACACACACAACACAATGGTGGAGTAAATTAGCCTGGCTCTAATTATGTTCACATTAACCAAAGCTAAATGGAGTTGAAGGGAAGGGGCCTGAGTACTTACGTTGTCCCCTGGCAGAATAAAATAATTAGTTTTATGTTGCTGGGGAGCATCTCCTGTTCAACACCAGGCCCAGACCCTGCAAACAGCCCTCCAAGGAGTCTCAGGAACACAGTTGCCTGGGACCAAACCAGCATGGCTTTTTTCTCCTGCGTGCACATACCCAGAACATTTCTGAGAAACAGTCATTTGTGTTTCAACACTTTCTACCTGGAATAACCAGAACCCACTGAGCCTCTGAGCTGCATGCGGCGATAGGAAGGGAACCACATGTGCCCTAACCCGCACTGCTGCGAGCACAGGGCAGGTGTCTGTCTTGGCCCTAGAGCCACCTTGGAGTTGGCTTCTGCAGCTTTTGGTGCAGTCGCCCAGCCATCTCCCACTGGAGTAAATGACACCCACTGGACACAGGGTCTGCGTCTTCCAGCACACAGCCTTGGGTCTCTCCTTCCTGATCCTGGGCAGGCTCTAACTTTCTACAAATTGCTATGGAAGACAAGAAAAAAGCTGAGCTAGCAGAGGAAATGAGCTAAAGGGAGAAATAACAAAAGTCACAGCTAAACCTCCCATCTCTAATAATGCTAGGGAGCGAGGAAAGTCATCGTCCTTTCCATGGCAGCCATGCCTCTTTAAATGGCCGGAAGCTGGGAAGCGTTACAAGTTCCACCTCTGCCTCTGCTCCCTGAAGAACAGGAAACCATAGTGACGCCCAGGAAACTCCATGGTCACCTCTGCCCAGGAGGACAGATTGCACGGTGTGGACTGTTCAGTCTCGCGGTGGTCACTGATCGGTGTGACCCTTCGTTAACTGAGACTTAGGCTTGCAGGGCTTATTGTTTGAATTGAAAGCAGCACCAAGTGGCAGTATGAGCAGGGCTGCACACATCATCTGCAGTTCGAGAGAACCGTGTTTCGTTTGGGCGTGGGCGACTCCACAGTGATGCGTGATGTCCGATGGGCTGGGCGTTGTAGAGGCTGCTGTGGGACAGCTGCCTGACCGTCAAGTCTTGGGACCTGGGGGAAGTGGAGAGTCAGAAAAAGACTCATCTTCCCACCTTTTATGTGCTCTTAAATCGAGTCTCTTAATTTCTAGCTATATTGACAAACACTTAACTGTAAGTGCTGCATGTCTTGGAGAATATAAATCCAAGAGTCAGATTTGTTGCTAAACACATTCGGTGTGGAGCTAGGCAACTGGTTTCATTTCAGACTCAGGCTGCTTGGGGATTTCTGGTATTTTATTCTTACATAAATTCTGTGGCTTACATACCTTCACATGCAGTATCTGGAGGTGGAGTGGAATCCTAGGACCACGCTCTCAGAGCCTTGTGCCCAGTGCGGGGTCACTGGGCATGTCTTTCCTTTGGCAGCTCTGTGGATTTGCCAGAAGTGACAGCCTGGTCTCTTTGGTACAGGTTAGATGTATCGCAGCCAGTTTAAGCAGAGTTGGAATTAATTAGGGAACATCTCAAATGTCAGGTCATTAAACAAAGCTGTAAAAAGTAAATTGTAGTCTTTGGCAAGCAGGTATTTCATAAAATATGATCCCTTGAATGAAATGGTAATTGCCCAGAAGCACATACTTTTATTACCACTTTTAGGTACACAGATGAACAATCTAAAATTTTAAAATTTGATATGAGTAACAATGTATTATAGGTACCACAAGAAATCATGGAATTTGACATCTAATATATTACCAAAGTCTGACTGAAGAGTCAGTTAAAATATAGTATCTCTAAAGTGGTGTGTGTGTGTGTCCTTTTTTTTTCTTCTTCTTCTTTTTTTTTTTTTTTTTTGGTACCAGGGATCCAACTCACTTGTGTGTGTGGTGGAACTAGAGCTTTAGAGCCATTCACAGAGTCTGACGTGGTACATGATGTGAAATATGAAAAGCCAAGGTTAAAAAGGTGCAGGACTGTTCTTTTTTTGTTGTTGTTGCACCAGGGATCAAACTCATAACTTTGCACCTGCCAGACAGGCGCTTAAGCCACTGAGCCAAACCCCCAGCCCTGGTTTTTTGAGGCAGGGTCGCACTATGTAGTTCAGGGTGGCCTTGCGCTCACACTGTAGCCCAAGCCGGCCTCGAACTCACAAGGCTTCACCCACCTCAGCCTCCTGAGTGCTGGGATTAAAGGTGTGCGCCACCACGCCTGGCTCTGCAGGACTGTTCTTTGACATGAAATATCAAACTGGAATGTGGTTGCGGTCAGTACGGAGTGACAGCCTGGCACCGTCTGTGGTATGTACGGAGTCACCAGCAGCTGCAGAGACGTCTGCAGACCGGGAGATTCGTCCTCTTCCTATAAGCACTCTGCTCCCTGTCGGGCCGTGTGGAGGTGTCTGGGACACGCCTTGGGGCACACTCGAAACCCTTCCTTTTTTACAGTTCTTTTTACTTGAAAATGCTTTTTTTCCCTTGCTCGGTGCTAGGGATGGAGCGAAGGGTGTTGTGCACACGAGGTGGACGCTCACCGAGCTGCCTCCCCAGCTCCTTGAAAACCTGTTCAAGGTGGGAAGAATTTCTGTGGATGGCGTGAGGAACACGTGAGCAGGAAAGCATCTAATTTGGAGTCGATGGCAGCAAACCTTGGGGGCACAGAGCTGGCCTTGCAGAGTCAGATGCGACCATGAAGGGTGAAACCCACCAAGCTCTGAAAGCAGAACCCGCCTCTTGTCACCGTGCACAGCTGCGCTCTTGGCGGAGCCGCGTGCAGACTCCCGCGGAACCACCAAGCCCCTTTGCATCCCTCAGCCGAGGCTCGCGGCAGCCGGGAGGGCGGAGATCGGAGCCGTGGCGAGGACCTCACATCCCGTGTCCGAGCAAGCTGCTGCTGCTTCCGCCCTGCAGACAGCTGTGGAGACGATCGCGATGGAGAAGCTGCTGCAGGATGAAGGCTTCTGTTGCTGCTGCTGGGAGGCTCGGTGAGTGCAGGGTGCGGGGTGCCCTCCGGGGTGAGCTGGGAGTGGAGCTGGTATGGAAGTCTCAGTGCTCGAGGGGCCTCCAGTGAGTGACCGTCCAGAGGAGGAGCTGTCAGGACACGTGGGGTCCTGGGTCCTGGGCAGGCAGTGCACCCCATGTTGTGCTCAGCACCTGGGATGTGTCCACACAGGGGTCTAGCAGGGCCTGTGTTCTCAGCCGTGTCACACTGGGACATACACGTTTTGACCCCAACAGTGTCATGACCATTGTGTCAAGACCAAAACTATACAACCCGTGTGCGGCCCCTTAAAGTCCCCCTTGGGAGAGGCTGTGTCCCCGATAACGACAGCAGCTAGGGTTCCCCGCCTAACATCTGGAGGGGGAGTCTGGCTCCTGGAGGTGAGGGCAGCAGGTGGGGCAGAGGGCCCAGGCGCCTGTGCAGCGAGGCCCTGGCTGTGGAATCTGTCTGGTCTCAACTACCCAGGGAGCAGGGCACGGTGTGTGGCAGGTGCTGGGGGAGTGTGGGTTTCCTGAGACCGTGAGGTTGGGTTTCTGGAGAAAGTGGGTTAGGGTTAAGGTCGGGGCTGGGGATGGGTTAGGTCTGAGCCCTCACACGTCAGGCCCCTTGCAGGGCCCAGGAGGGAGCTGACACTTGTCCGTACTTGCCCGTGTCCCTCTGGCCAGGTTTCTGCATCCATCACAGTCTTGTTGGCAGGCGCCTGCCCTGTTAACCTTCCGGGCCTGGGCACCATTTGTCAGCATTAACGTGACAGAGTGGCTCTTGCCGTGCGGGAGCCGGAATGAGAGCGTCTTTCTCCCAGCAGCACTTGCTCCACTCCAGCTCTTTCCTGATGCCACTGCCCTCGCGGTGTCTGATAGAAGTGACAGGGACAGTTCACAGTGAAATGAGGGGTGGGTTGTACCCTCCCTGCTACAGGGGTTGGGACAGACCCTCCTGTGACCCCGTGGAGCCCTGGGTGCCTGTCCCCCACCTGATGTGCAGTAATGGGAACAAGCGTCACCCAGGCACCGGGCCAGGCAGGACACAGTGGCTCCTGAGCTCAGCACAGTCTGTGGAAGGGACATCAGACCTCTGCCTGGTTTAGGTCCCACAGGGTGTGGCTTGAATGCACGGCCAGGGTTTGTCCCTGCCATGTGCTGCATGCTAGAGACCCCACCTCGAGGACTCCGTGCACCACCTCCTGGGCTGGTACTTTTGGGATTGGGCGGGAATGGAGAAAGACCCCGAGTTGATGGCAGCACCCTTCTGTGATGTGGGACAGCGGGAGTTAGCTGTGGACCCATCTACCTTTCCGGAAAACAGTATGGAGTGGTTAGCTAACCTGAGGCTCTAGGGTCCTCTCCAGGTCTCTAGTCCTTGAGCGTGGGCTGCGTGTGTGTTGACCCACCTTGGATGTGATAAAGACGAGGAGAGCAGGGGCTGGGGAAGGGGACTGGCTGCCCTTATTCCCTCCTGTTTCTCGCACCTGGATGGGAGGCGAGTGGCATCCTCCACCACCTGGCCACGTCCCGGCCAGCGCTGGAAGTGCTCGGCGTGGACTGCGCGCCCACACCCAGCACCAGAGCCCGGGCCGGCCCGGCTGCATTCGGAGGTGGGCTTTGCAGGGGGACAAAAGTCTGTGAGGACACCAGTGTGGCCCTGCTCCTGCAGGCCTGCTGTGCCTATAGGAGGAGGGGGACAGGACACAGATGCCCAGAGAGGTGGCCCGCGGGCCCCCAGCTGGAAGACAGCCTTTGTACCAGTCAGCTTCACGTTATGGCAACAAAATATGTCTTCTTTTAAAAATTTTTCTTTTGTGGCACCGGGGATTGAACTCACAATCCCATGTCTGCCAGGCAGGCACTTAAGCCACTGAGCCAAACTCCCAGCCCTAGTTTTTTGAGGCAGGGTCGCACTATGTAGCTCAGGCAGGCCTTGCGCTCATGTTGTAGCCCAAGCCGGTCTTGAAACTCACAACACTCCTCCTACCTCAGCCTCCCGAGTGCTGGGATTAAAGGTGTGCACCACCATTCCTGGCTATGACAACAAAATACGGAGGCAATGCGTCCATGTGGGGTAAAGGCGTGAAGTCCATGTGCCACTGAGCAGGCCTGACCAGGGCTGTGTCACCTGGTGGCTCTGATGACGACAGTGGGAGCATGTGTTGGGCTGAGCAAAGGATTCCATGTCTCACCACAGGAGGAGAGAGAGGCCCCAGGGTCCTGTCCCCGCTGCCAGGGTCCTCCCCCTGGGTCTCCCTGTTAAGGTCCACAGCACCTCCAGCACCACCACCTGGGAACCTGGCCTGGGGGACACTTTTCCAACCACAGTGGCCATCCAGCATGGAGGAGGCCCAGCCACGGCACAGGTGGGAGGTGTCTGGGCTGTTCTCAGGGCCCAGTGTGGGACTGACCATAGCAGGTGTGAGGCTGAGAGGGGATGAGGGGCTGGCTCGAGCCGTGACAGCAGCTTTTTTTTTTTTTTTTTTTTGCGGCACCGGGGATCGAGCTCACAAACTAGCGCCTGCCTGACAGGCGCGTAAGCTGCTGAGCCAAACTCCCGGCCCTGGTTTTCTGAGGCAGGGTCGCACTGTGTAGCTCAGGCCCGCCTTGCGCTCGCATTGTAGCCCAAGCCGGCCTCGAACTCACAACGCTCCTCCTACCTCAGCCTCCTGAGTGCTGGGATTAAAGGCGTGCGCCACCACGCCCGGCTCCGTGACAGCAGCTTTGACGGGAGTCATTCAGTTTTTCCTGTCTGGGGTTTGAGACCCCAGTGCTGGATAGTAGGAGAAATTTGAACCCCACCCCTCCACCCCGCCCTAGGGATTGAACCCAAGGTCTTCATAATGAGCTACACCTCCAGTCCTTCAGGTTTTTTTTTTTTTTTTTTTTTTTTTTGAGACAAGGTCTTGTAAAGTCTCTAAGTTGCCCAGGCTGGGTTTGAACTGTTGATCCTTCTGCTTCAGCCTTCCAGAGTGCTGGAAGGACAGGCATGAAACACCACCCCTGGCTTTGAGCATTCTTTTCTTTTTTTAGGCAGAGTTTCACTATGCAGTTCAGGCTGGCCTTGAGCTCACTTTGTAGCCCAGACTGGTCTCAAACTCTCAAGGATCCTCTTGCCTCAGCCTCCCTCTTCCTGCCTTAGCCTACTGAGTGCTGGGATTATAGGGTGCGCCCCCACACCCAGTTTAGCATTTTTAATTATTTGAGACTTCTTTTACAAATTTGAAGCTGTTTGATAATTAAATTTCTTTAAATGCTGCTGTTTCTAAAAGCAAATGGAAATGTCAGAAAGAAAGCAAAATCCACAATGAAATCCTTCCCAAATCACTTTCTAGAATCAGGTAAGGTCAGAGTGTGGCTCTCTGCCTGCCAGGCTGCCTGGGCGTGCGCCCAGCCCAGACTCCCACTCTTGGGCGGGCCATGGGGACAGCAGCTGGGTGGCTAAGGAGCCCTCGCCCACGTCCAGGCCCACACGGGGTGCTGAGGCTGAGAAGAGACTGGTAGTCTGAAGGAGGAGGAGGCCAGAGCTGTCCTCCTCTGTCACTTGGGGAGACGCTGGGGACGGTGGGAGAAGGTGGCCATCTGCTCACCAGGAACAGCCCCCCGGCACCTGTTGCATGCCTGGTTTTGGGCGTCCAGACTCGCAGACGCAGCACGTGCTCTCTGAGCGGCCGAGCTGACCAAGTCCTGGCTGGGGTTGATGACAGGGGACAGGTGCTGGGCACATGTCCATCCGTCCAGCAGTGGACAGTTGGTGGCTGCTCCCTTTAGGCTCCTGAGAACAGTGCAGTTATTTTTTATTTTTTTTTATTTAAGAGAAAATAGATACAGAAGATAGAAACAAAAATCAAAAAAGACAGACAAACAACTACAGATCTGATACGATAACATTGCAGGTTTACACACTGAGGTGGTTGAAGTTTGACAGTAGTTACAATATTGCATTTCGTTACCTTCATAGGGGTTGATCACATTGACAGATATAGACATGTAAGATTTATCAATTCAAGTATATTAACTTTTCTTTTTCAATAGCTATTGTATTTAGTAATACAGTTTTTTTAACTGTCTTATTTATGCATATTTATAAATTTATGTCTTTTTCCTTTTCCCTCCCTTTTCCCTTTCTTCCCAAGAATACCTCTTGTTATCATTGAAATAACTATCCATAACATTGGGTCTAATATAATCAAGCGAAATAGTTCAGAGTGAAACCACTAAAGGATAAAAGAATGGTCATACTTAAGAGAAACAAAAAACTAAAGAGATTAACAAACAACAACAACATATCCGATACTGTAAAATTATAGGCTTAGGAGTTTAGATGGTTGGAATTTTACAGTGGTTGCAATGTTGTATATTGTTACCATTAAGGGGGTTGTTCAGATTGACAGGTAAAGACATGTAGGATTGATCTGATCTTATGAATATCACCTGTTCTCTCTCACCAGTTAATGCATTTAGTAGTATAGACTTTTAAACTATCTTATGAATACCCTTATATAAGACTATGTTTTTTCCATACCTTCCTTCCTCGGTTCCCCTTGTAATACCTCTTATTGTCTTCAAACCAAATGCCCTTACCAATTGGCCAAATACAGTCGAACAAAATAGTACTGAGTAAAACCAATAACAAATAAGGTAATGGAGGCAATACATAGTAATGCAACGTTGATTTCTATAATGCCTCATGTTAGCTTCAAGGCAATTGCCTATATCATCTGTTATAACACAATCATACTAAGATAGGTTAAAATCCCTCAGAATAGAGCAGCGAAAGTAATACCTGGTTTTGAAGCAAGGTGATCATATATCACTGAAGGCTACCCTTATAAATTTTGCTATCTTTACAACAGCTGTCTTTGTCATCATTTATGATAAAGATAGGCTGGTCAAGGTAGAATAGGATTAAACTAAACAGCTCATTGAAAACAATACTAGACTTAAATCCCGTTGATGGGGATTTGTCTGCCCTGCTGGGTGGTATCTCTCTGTTGCTGTTTCTGGAGCAGTGGACTTCTTTATCTCTCTCTCTAGAATGTCCTTCAGTATTCTCTGTAGGGTTGGCTCGGTTGTCATAAATTCCTTTAGTTGGAGAACAGTGCAGCTATGATGTGAGGTATATGTGTCGGCTTCTCGATTTCGGTCTGCGTGTCTATATCTAGAAATGGATGTGCTGAACCCAGTGGTAATTCTTTTTTGTTTTATGAGACAGGGTCTCTCTATGTAGTTCAGGCTGGCCTTGATCCTCCTGCCTCAGCCCCCCAAGTGCTGGGCTCACAGGTGTGCACTGCACGCCCAGCTCATAGCATGGTTCCCTTTTTATGGGCCAAGGATGGAAGCCAGGGCATAGGGCATGTTAGGCAAGAACTCTGCTACTGAACCACAGCCTCAGTTCACTTAGTGCATTTTTACATGGGTTATTTTTGTTTTTGTTATTGAGTTGTAAGAGTTTTTAAAGCCACACATGATGGCACATCTGTGATTACAATACTGTGGGAGGCTGAGGCAGGAGTCCAGCCTGGGCAATTTAACAAGACCGTGTCTCCAAGAGTGAAGAAAAAGTTTCAATCTTCAGAACCCCCGCTGCCCCCTGCAAATGTTTTAAAATGCATTCTTGATGCAAGTTCCTTATCAAATAAATACGAAATACTTCCTCTGGTTTGTAGACATCTTTTCATTTTCTTGATCGTGTCTTCTGACCCACATGGAGACGTTGGCCAGAGGTGTACACGAGACAGATAAGCAGAGATAAGGGACTTTTGGAGCCACACCCCTCTGGGAATGCATGGTTAGAGATGAAAAGGCTGCCTACAGGGCCACAAGTCCAAGAAGGATCAAAACACACTGCCTCAAGGAGCAAATGCTCAGGCCCAACCTTCCCATACTGCCATTACTTAGGTTGCCCTAAGGTCAGTCATGTAACAGACTCCACTGACCTTACCCTGTCCTTCTCCTGTCCCCTACCCCTACATGAATTCCTGCACCAGTGCCCTTCATTGTCCTTTATCCTTACATCCTGGGTCTATCAATAAGAAGCCAGAGAAGCATCAATTTGGGGCCGTCTTTAAGAGTCTCTCTTATGCTGAGGGGTCTTGGTTAAGGGCAGTCCCTCTGGGTCATCTTGGAGTTGGAATCGACTAATCTTTAATCCTTTGCACTGTGCTATGGTCATGAACTGTGACAGAACCAGAAAAGTTTAAAATTTTGATGAAGTATAATTTCCTTTCTCTTGCATTGCTCATGTCATTTGGCCCTCCGTTTCCTGGTAGGAGTTCTGTGGTTCTTGGTCTCACATTTGGGTCTGTAGCCCGCCTTGAGCTGTTTAAATGCGGTATGAGGTTGGGCTGCAGTTTTGCTCTTTCAAGATGGGGATCCCACGGTCTCCATGTCATCTGCTGGCAGACTGCTCACTGGGGGCCCACGGAGTGATTCTGGCCCCTGCTGGGGTCCCTTGTAAATTGACGTGTGGGATTATTTCTGGACCCTTGGTTCTGTTCCACCAGTGCTGCTGTGCCGCTGTTGATTACATTTGCTTTTGTTACATTTTGGATCAAGAAGTGTGAGTCTTCCCGTGTCATTCTCCTTTTCTAAGAGCGTTTGCCTGTCTGGATCCCTCGCTGTGGGCTGTGCCTTCTAGAACAACTCACTCATTTCTGCAGTGTTGTCCCTGGACATTCTGACAGGTGTAGCACTGAATTCATAGCTCAGGGAGGGAGCGTCACCAAGACTGACATTTCTTCTGTTAAATTTATTCTGACATATTTTATCCTTTTTCTTCTTTCTCTTTTTAAGTTTTTGGTACTGAGAATTGAACTCAGGACCTTGTGCTTACCAGGCAGGTGCTCATGCCACTGAGCTATATCCCTGGCCCTATTTTATCCTTTTTCATGTGATTGTGAATGGAATTGTTTTACTTTTGGATTGGTTACTGCAAGTGCATATAAATGCAATTGAGCTTTTATGTTGATCGGATAGTACGGTCTTGTGCAGTCAGCTGTCATAGGTTTCCAGTGGGTTCCCTGGGCTCTTCCGTATACACGCTGGTGTCGTGGCAGAGTGCTGCTTCCTCCTCTCCTGGGTCTCCACCTGTCCTTCCTCCCCCTGGCCCAGTTGCCTGGTTAGGAGCTGTGCAGTGTTCAGGACATGCATGGGAGCAGACAGGGGCTTTGGGGAAGTGTCCAGTCAGACACCACTGAGTCTCTGGCATTGGCTGTATGCTTTTTGTGTGCTTATTAGATTGAGGAAAGTCACTTCCATTTCTGTTTTTCTGTTTTTTTAATCATGAAAGGGTATTGAACTTTATCAAGTGTTCTTTCCTCACACGTTGATTTTTTTGTTTTTTTGTTCTATTGACCAAATGTGTTACCCTAATTGAGCTTGGAGGTTAAACCAACCTTGTCTTTCCAGGATTAATGCTATGGTCTTGCTGGGTTTGATTTTCTGATGTGTTGTTGAGTACTTTTTGTGTCCATATTCCTAAGAGAAGTTAGTCTGCATTTTTCTTGTGGTGTTTCTACTTCCTAAGATGCCACGTGGCTTTAAAAAGGGAAAGAAAACAGGTTCCCACCATATCTCTTTTTTTTTTTGTAATGGGGATCAAACTCACAACCTCGCACCTGCCAGGCAGGCGCTTATACCACTGAGCTAAATCCATGGCCCTATTTTTTGAGACAGGGTCTCACTATGTGGTTCAGGCTGGTCTTGAACTCACTTTGTAGCCCAGGCTGGTCTCGAACTCACAATGATCCTCCTGCCTCAGCCTCCTGAGTGGTGGTTTTTATTTTTTTTTTTTTTTTGAGACAGGGTCTTGTGATGTAGTTTCAGAGGCTGGCCTTGAACTTGCAGCAATCCTTCTGCTTCAGTCTCCTGAGTGTTGGGATTACAGGTGTATGCCACCATGCCTGGCTCCGCTGTTTTTTAATGAAGACTGGGACCTTGCTAGGGGCAGATATGAAGTTGCCTCAGATCACAGTGATTAATTCTCCTGTCCTACTTTGCAACCTTTTGGCTTTAAGATTCTATTTGCAAATTATTCCTACCTTCTCTAAAAGACTCCAAAGTTCATTTAGGCAAAAACTTAAATGTTGCCACTGCTGGTAGTTATGTTTTTCCTCACATGCAATGAGACCCTCAAAGAGCAGTTGGGCCTGGCCTCCTCACCCTTCCCGTGGCCCCTCCGTGGGACTCCATGGCCTCCCAGCTTGTTTTGCCGCCGTTTGCGCTGGGCCCTCACACACTTATCAGTGGCCAGCTCGCACCGCCGAGGCGGCTGGCCATCTGATGAGCTCCTCACGTGTGCAATGTCTTCTGATTGTCAGAGGCTCACAGAGTGGACACTCTGGTAGCCTCTGTCTCTAGGCCCAAGGCTGAGCTCTGGGGGACCTGTCTTGAGGAACTGAGACTCCCACTTGATGTCAACCTGTGCCTTCCCCCCGCCCCCTGCCTGTTCTGGGGCTCCAGCTGATGCCAGCCTGGGAGTGGTGAGGCGGCCCCTCCATTCCCAGGCATGAGCTGCCCGCCCTCTCCTGTGCTGCTGCCAGGAGGAAAATCACATCACTCCACTAGGACGCAATTCAGGAGCAGTGGAGCTCACGCTGGCAATTTGTCCTTTAATCAAAGCTGTTGCAATCTGGGCTGAGTCCTGATTACTCCTCTCCAGCGGGCGCCCTGATTTCATGCCTCATCCCTGATTTTTGGATTTAATTTCCTTGCACTCTCCTTTCTGATTTGTGGGTCATTCCAGTTTCCGCAGGGCCTGGCTGCTGGGTCTGCCAGTGCTTTTCCCCGAGGGCGGGCAGAGGAGGCAGCGTCCTATTGTCCCAGGGCTGCATGACACCTGCAGGCCCCTCCCCCTCTCTGTTCCCGCCCTGGGGGAAGGGGCAGCCCCAGGCCATTGAACTGGACCCCTGTAGAGCCAAAGGCCAGGGGTCACCTTCTCTATTTTTCCTTTGTGCAGGACTCCTGGGTTGGGAAGGGTGGTGACCTCTGTGGGCTGGCGGAGCTGTGGGGCGGTGGTTTGTG
>RJWM01013370.1:0-45103 GCA_004363535.1 Dasyprocta punctata
CCAGGGGCACAGAGCACAAGGAGCCAAGGTGTGAAGTGATCCTCAGCTCTGCGGCTCCAGCAGCAGTAAGAGATGGTGAGGGTTACGGCGCTGTCATCCGCACAGCGTGTGTGTGCGCGTGTGCGCGTGTGTTCATTTGTCTGTGTGTCTGTGTGTATGTGTGTCTGTGTGTGTTTCTGAGGACTGAACTCAGAATCTTCCCATTGAACTACATCCCAACCCTCTTTATTATTATTATTAATCATTTCTTTTTTTATTTAAAAGAAAAAAGACACAGAAAAGAAAGACAAAAAGCAAAAGAGACAAACAAATGACAACAACAAATCCAAAACAGTAGCATTATGGGTTTACAAAACAAGATGATAGGAACTTGACAATGGTTGCAATATTGCATATCATTACCTTCAACACAGTTGTTTAGATTAACAGATATAGACTTTTAAAATTGATCTAATCATATGTGTGTTAACATTTCTTTCTCAATAAATAATACATTCAGCAGTATAGTCATTTTACCTATTTTACATATACATATATACAGATTTGTGTCTTTATCCTTTTCCCTTCCTTCTTTACTCCTTTCCCCTTTTGCAATTACTTTTCCTCTTTGAGCAGTTTCTTACCCTTACACAGTATTTATTGTAGATTTTGGATCATATATACTGTTTCAGTTTTTTACACTAGGGAGACAATATGGTATTTACACATTTAAGTTCCATTTATCTCACTTATGAGTATGGTCGCAAGTCGTGTCCATTTGCTTATAAAAGTCTCGAGGGGCACTCGTGTTATTTCCAAGATTCGGCTATTACAAATTGTGCTGCTATAAACATGGGTGCACAAGTATCACTGTGGCATGATGTTTTCCATTCTTCTGGGAAAATGCCCAGAAGTGGGATAGCTGGGTCAAATGAAATCTCTAATCCCAGCTTCTTGAGGAATGTCCACACAGATTTCCGCAGTGGTTTCACCAGTCTACACTCCCACCGACAATAGAGAAGAGTTCCTTTTTCCCCACAGCCCCTCCAGCATTTGTTATTGGTTTTTTTATCTTGGCCATTCTTTCTGGAGTGAGATGGAATCTCAGTGTTGTTTTAATTTGCATTTCCCGAATGACCATTGATGTTGAACATTTTTTGTATATCTATTTGCCATTTGTATTTCTTTCTCTGAGAAGTGTGTATTCATCTCAGATGCCCATTTTTGGATTGGGTCTTTGAATTTTAATGGCCTGATTTTTTAAAATTCTTTATATGTTTTAGATAGAAGTCCTTTGTCTGATGGACAATGGGTTAAGATATTTTTGCAATTCGTGGGTTTTCTTTTCACTTTGTTGGAGATTTCCTTTGACATGCAAAACCTTTTTAGTAAGATGAGATCCCAGTTGTTGACTCTGGGAAGTATTTCCCATGCAGTTGGATTTTTGTTCATGAACTCTCTACCTACTCCTATGTCATCAAGATTTTTACCTACTTTGTTTTCCAGCAAATTTAGTGTCTCTGTTTTAATATTCAGATCTTTGATCCATTTTGACTTTATTTTAGTGCATGGTGACAGACATGGATCTAGTTTTAGTTTACAGCATATGGAAAGCTAGGTTTTCCAGCACCATTTGTTAAAGAAGCTTTCTTCCAATGTACATGTTTGGCCCCTTTGTCAAAGATGAGGTGGCTGAATGTGTTTGTAGTTGTGGCTGTATCTTCTAATCTATTCCATTGATCTTCAGGTCTGTTTTTATTTCAATACCATGCTGATTTTATCACCGCAGCTTTGTCATATAGTTTTAAGTCAAGAATTATGATGCCTCTTGCCTTACCTTTGTTGCCCAGAATTACCTTTGCTATTCTAGGTGTCTTCTGTTTCCAGATGAATTTCAGGAATGCTTTCTCTAGCTCCGTGAAGTAGGCAAGTGGTATTTTGATTGGGATTGCATTAAATCTGTATAACAATTTTAGGAGAATAGCCATTTTCATGATGTTTGTTCTTCCTATCCATGAACAGGAAATATCTTTCCATTTTCTGAAATCCTCTTAGATTTCCTTTTTCAGAGTAATGTAATTTTCACTGTATAGGTCTTTTACTTCTTTTGTTAGATTGATTCCTAAGTAGTTCATTTTTTTTGGATGCTATAGTGAAGGGTGTGGTCTCATTTATTTCCCTCTCAGTGTGTTTGTTGTTTGTGTATAGGAATGCTATTGATTTTTGAGTGTTGACCTTGCATCCAGTAACATTACTAAATTTGATTATTACATCTAGAAGTCTTTCAATGGATTTTTGGGGGTCTCCTATGTAGAGTATCATGTCATCTGCAAATAATGATAATTTTACTTCTTCTTTTCCTATCCTTATTCCTTTTATTTCTTTCTCTTGTCTAATTGCTCTGGCTAATCTTTCCAGAACCATATTAAATAGGAGAGGTGATAATGGACATCCTTGACTTTTTCCTGATTTTAGGTTGAAATTTTTCAGTTTTTGTCCATTTAGTAAGATGTTGGTTGTTGGTTTATGATATATGGTTTTTATCAGGTTGGGGTAGAGACCATCTATTCTAATTTTCTGTAGGGTTTTTATCATGAATGAGTGCTGAATTTTGCCAAAAGCATTTTTCTGCATCTATTTAGATGTTCATGTGGTTCTTGTCCTTGGCCCTGTTGATATGGTGTGTTACATTGTTACATTTATTGATTTGCATATGTTGAAACATCCCCACATTCCTGGGATGAATCTCATCTGATCATGGTGTATAATCTTCCTGATAACATGCTGTATTCTATTTTCCAGTGTTTTATTGAGGGTTTTTGCATCTATGTTCATGAGGATGATTGGCCTGTAATTTTGTTTTTTGGTTGGGTCTTTCTCTGGTTTTGGTATTAGAGTAATACTTGCTTCCAGGAATGAGTTAGGGAATCTTGCTTCCCTTTCAATTTCATTGAAGAATTTGAGGAATGTTGGCATTAGGCTTCCCTAAATTTCTTGTAGGATTCAGCAGAGAATCCATCAGGACCTGGTCTTTACTTTGTTGGTAAGGTTCTAATTACATTTTCAATTTCATTAGCTGAAGTTGGGTTATTCTGCAATTTTACATGTTCTAGATTCAGCTTTGGTTATTCATAGGTTTATAGGAATCTGTCCATTTCTTCTGTATTATCGAATGTATGTGAGTAAAGGTTTTTGAAGTAGGTGATGATGATCTGTATTTCCACAGGGTCTGTAGTGATTTCACACTTTGCATTCCTTATTGCGTGGATCTGAGTTTTTTCTTTTTTCTTTTTGATAAGGTTGACTAGGGGTTTATTAATTTTATTTATTGTTTCAAAGAACAAATTCTTCAATTCATTAATTCTTTGTATTGTTTTCTTAGTTTCAATTGCATTAATTTCTGCTCTAATCTTGATAATTTCCTCCCTTCTTTGTGTTTTGGACTTGACTTGCTTTTCTTTTTCTAGAAGTTTGAGGTGCATCATTAGGTTGTTTATGTGTGTTCTTTCCATTTTTCTGATGTGGGAGTTTAGTGTTATAAATTTCCCTCTGAGGACTGCTTTCATTGTATCCCACAGGTTCTGGTGATTTGCATTTCATTTTCATTTGATTGTAGATATTGTTTAATTTCTTCTGTGACCCACTGATTGTTTAGGAGAGTATTATTTAATTTCCATGTGTTTGTCAGGTTCCTGTGTGGGTTTTGTCATTAATTTCCAATTTTATTGGACTATGGTCAGATAATATACATGGAATTATTTCAGTTCCTTTTCATGTACTTAAGCATGTTCTGTGGACTAGTATATGATCTATTTTAGAGAATGACCCATGTGCAGCTGAGAAGAATGTGTATTCTGATGCTGAAGGGTGGAGCACTCAGTACACATCTTCTAGGTCCATTTGTTCACAAGTTTGACTCAGTTCTGTTATTTCTTTGCTGATATTTTGTTTGGTTGATCTGTCTCTCTGTGGCAGTGGGGTGTTAAGGTCCCCTGTTATAACTGTATTATTGTTTATTTGGTTTTTCATGTCTATTAGGATTTTTCTTACATAGTTGGGTGCTCCCATATTTGGTGCATATATATTTATGATCGTAATCTCTTTCTTTTCAAGTTTTCCCTTAACAAGTGTGTAGTGACCTTCTTTATCTGTTTTGATTTTCCTTGGTTTGAAGTTCACATTTTCTGCAAACATAATAGCTACCCCTGCTTTTCTCTAGGTTCCTGTTGCATGGTGTATTGTTTTCCATCCTTTGATTTTTAGTCTGTGAGTTTCCTTTTGAGTGAAATATGTTTCTTGTACACAGCATACTGTTGAGTTTTGATTCTTAACTCATTCTGCCAGTCTGTTTCTTTTTATTGCTGAGTTGAGACCATTTACACTGATTGATATAACTGAAATGTGCTGACTCATCCCTGTCATGGCATCTTTCTGTTGTTGGTTTTCTACATTTTCTGTTTAATTGTTTGTCTTGCTTAGTGGTTTCCTTTTGCTATTGTTCTTAAGATTGTAGTTATCTTTGTCTTTTTCTAAAGTGTCTTTCAGTACTCTTTGTAGTGTTGGTTCAGTGGCCATAAATTTCTTCAGTTGCTTTGTTGTGGAAGTATCTTATTTCTCCATCAATTTTTAAAGATAGTTTTGCAGGATTCGTCAGTCTGGGTTGAAAGTTATTTTCTTTCAGGACTTGAAATACTTCACTCTAAGGTTTTCTTGACTTGAGGGTTTGTGTTAAGAAGTCTGCCAATATTCTGTTAGGCTTTCCTTCATAGGTGATCTGTTTCTTTTCTCTAACAGATTTTAGTATTTTGTTCTTGTGCTGTGTTTTTGATACCATAATTATTATATATCTGGGTGAAGATTTATCTTGGTTATGATTAATTGGGGTTCTGTAGGCCTCACTTACCTGTATATTAGATTCTCTTCCCATGTTTGGAAAGTTTTCTATTATTTCTTCAAATATTCTTTGCAGATCATTAGTATTGACCCCTGCTTTTTCATTGATGCCTATTAATCTTATGTTATTTCTCTTGGCATCATCTTGCAGTTGTTGAATTGTTGTTTCCTGGTTCCTTGTTATTTTTAAGAGATCTTTTCTTTCATGATCATAAGCTTCCATGCTGTCTTCAAGGTCTGAGAGTCTATCTTCAGCTTTGTTCAAGCTATTTTGTCAACTTTCAATGGAATTTTTTATATCCTGTATTTCCCTTTGAATCTGTTTCATGCATTCTATCTGCGTCTTATTTTGTTCCTTCAAGGTTTCCATCATTTTCTTATGTTCTTCTATTTTTTATTTGATCTTCTTTAGATACACACAGCATTTCTTTCATAATGTTTGTCATTTCATTTTTTAGCTGACAGATTATTTCTGATCTCATTTCCTCTATAGCTTCATGGAGTTGTTTCTTTACTTCTGTTGCTATCATTTCAGAAAGTTCAGTTGTGCAGTTCCCAGTGTCTTTCATTTCAGTGTCTCTTAGGTTTGTTCTCAGTTGACTGGGGTACTGAGACTGCCTCTTGCTCTTTAGTTTTGTCATTTTCTCCTGGGACCTGTGTGGCTGGCTGGGCAGCCTCCCAGTGAATTGTACAGGAACACTGTGTTGGGTAGAGCTTCAGTCCTCCATTATCCCCGTGGTTAGCTGGGGCACACCTCCAGACTATTGGTGCTGGATCTGTGTGCTCTGTGGTCTGTGAGGCTAGCTGTGTGTTCCCCTGATGTACTTTGTTGGGTTGCTCTGGGACTCTGGACTGGATAGTTTGTATCCTCCCTGGGGCTAGCAGGGGCACACCCCTGGAGCTTGTTGCTGGAGCCTAGAACCTGGCTGTGTAGCATACAGAACCTCCACAACCCAGGTGGCTAGCAGAGTCGCACCCCTGGGGTGTGCTGCTGGGGCCTCATGCTTGGCTGGGGGAAGTTCAGAATCTCTGGGACCCTGGCAGCTAGTCAGAGTGCACCACGGAGTGTGGCAGCACCAGGACCTTCTGTCTGGCTGCAAGGAGTTCAGAGCCTCTGGAGCATGCCCCAGTGTATGGTTCCAGGGCCTTGCTCCTGGCTGGGTGTATTTGCAACCTTTAGGACCTGCCACTTGGCTGCACCCCTGAACAATGGAGTTTGTGCCTTGTGTTCTAATGGACAGAGCTCAAGTTCTCTAAGGCCCTGCAACTACACTGGCTGCTCCCTGATGAGTGGCTGTGGGGCTCTGGGCTGGGGTGAGCTCAGTACCTCTGTGTCCCATGAGGATGGCCGGGCATTCCCTGATCAATTGTGCTGGGACACTGGGCTGGGCAGAGCTTGATCGTCTGTGCAGCTAGTGAGGGCTCACTCCTGGAGTGTGGTGCTGGACCTTCCACCTTACTGGGTGGAGCTCGGAATGTCTGGGATCCAGGCAGCTAGGTGGAGTACACCCCAGAGTGTGGCATCATCAGGACCTTGTGTCTGGCTGTGAGGAGTTTAGAGCCTCTGGAGCACAGGCTTAATCATTTCATTTGTGACAGTGTTTTGGCTGAGTCACTAAGCTGCTCAGGAGGGACTTGATCTTGTGATCCTCCTGCCTCAGCTGGCAGAGTTCTGAGCAGAAAAGTCCCTGACTGACCCACACAACTTAGCTTTGGTTCTGGAAGCTCTCTTCATCTCTTTCTATAAGTGAGGTGGACATTCCAGCCCTGAGGGACAAGAGCCTCTCTGTAAACGCAGAGGTTTAAGAGCCATAGGCCTGGGTTTTACTGCTAGCTTTGCCATACTAGCTCTGTGATCCAGAGAAGTTAATTTCCCTGCCTCATTTATTCATTCAAAAGTGGGTCAAAGACAAGGCCTCAGGCAAGGCGGGGGGATACTAGTGAAAATAACACTGAATGCGGGCTTAAGAAGTGAGGCTGGCATCTCCTGGCCCCACTATAAACAAGCCAATGTCTTAGATAAGTCATTTAAAATCTTTAGATCTTTTTTCTCCAACTTAAACTAGCAAAAGCAATTCTCCAGATTTTCGCTAGAAGCCCAGGAGATGGTGGATTTTGCAAGTGTTCATTTTGTAAATGTTCAAATGTTAGACATAAGCCTTCCTGCAAGTCTTTTCTTTTGTAACAGGTTTTTTGATGTATACTTCACATAGAACACAACTCACTCATTTAAATATACAATTCAGAAGTTTTTAGTATTTTCAAATAGTTATGAAACCATCATCATAATTGATTTGGCAATTTTTTTTTATCCTGACACAAAAGGAACTCCATCTCCTTTAGCAGTAACTTAGATTTCTCACATTCCTTACTATTTCATCAATGTAAATTTGCCTATTCTGAGCCAGGCGTGGTGGTGCACGCCTTTAACCTCAGCACTAGGGAGGCTGAGGTAGGAGAAGCATTGTGAGTTCAAGGCCGGCTTGGGTTACATTGTAAGCACAAGACTGGCCTGAACTACATAGTACGACCCTGACTCAAAAAACTAGGGCTGGGAGTTTGGCTCAGCGGCTTAAGCACCTGCCTGGCAGGAGTGAGGTTGTGAGTCTGATCCCCAATGTCAAAAAACAAACAAACAAAGAACATTTTGCCTATTTTGTACAATTCATAGCAATTAGAATCATATAATACATACACATCTTGTTTTGTCATGGGGTTCTTTGAGTTAGGCATAATGTTTTCAAGGTTTACTCACTCTGTCACAGGTTTCCTTATTTCATTCACTTTTATAAATAAATGTCACATTTTATTTATACAATTTGTGAGTAGACAGGCACTTGCGTTGTTTCATCTCTTGAGCTATTACAAAAAGTGCTACTAAGGAAAAGCAAGGAGCTACTATTTACTGTATTATTGTGGCAGGGGCTGAGGTGAGTGTTATATGTAATTTTCTACTCGAATTAAGGCCATCACTGTAGGGTCTGTGGAAATGTTGCTTTGACTGGCCAGATGTGGGTCATGGGTCCACGTTTGCAAATCAGGATGCCCTCAACTGAAGAGAATGTTCCCCCAGGGGAAAACTGACATGAAATTACCAAAATGGAAATTCAGACTAAACATTCACCAGGATCACACACCAAAACATTTAGGTATCGGCCAAATCCAGATTACAGGAAGTGATTCTCATCAGAACTCAGCCACGTAGGAATAGACCTAAGGCAGGGCTTCAGATAAAGTGGTGGGTAGCACCTGCAAATGGTATGGTGGCTTGCCAAATTCACACCTGCCTCAGGTCACTTGTTAATATTTATATTATATGATTGCCAGAGATCAATTACAGACGTTTTCACTCCTATCACCACAGCTCTGCTTGAGTGTTGATGATGAAGGAAAACTCTAAAATCCTCACCTGCTTTTAGGAAAACTGTGGTCATGGCCCTTTCTCCTCCACATCATCCAGGTCCATCTAGTTGCCAACCAACTTCCCTAGTCAATCAAGATTTCTCCCTTTTGGAAGCACTGAAATAATTTCAAAATAAATAACAGTGAAACAAGATATTGGTTGTTCATGTCATGCATGGTGTCAGTACCTCGCTTTCTCTCACCACATCTTGAGGCACATTCTTGCTAGAGAATTTTTCTTTTTTTAAATTTTATTTTAAAGAGAAGAAGAAGAAAAATAGAAATAAAATAAAGCAAACTTTCACATCAGGTTAATAGGAGAGTATCAATGTTTAATGCATTGCACATTGTTATCTTCATAGTTGACACTCTGAGTACAAGATATAGGCAAGACGTAGCTGCTCTTTACTTCATCCCCCCATCAGTTTATCTTTTCTTTTGGGTAATTTTTTCCCAATTCACAGTATCTGTTGTATGTTTTGGATGTTATTTTCTTGTTGAGTTTCTCACACTAGTGAGACAATGTGATATCCTTCTTTTTAAAATAAAATTAAAAAAAGAAAAATACTGATTTATTTCACTTATGGCTATGGTCTCAAGTTGCATCCATTTATCGATAAAAGTCTCAAGTCTATCCTTCTTTTTGATTGAGTAGTACTCCATTATATAAGAAAACCACATCTTTTTTATCCATTCATCTGGGTGGTATAAGTTTGACCACCAGTTGTCAATCTGCCACACCACTTTTGTAACAACTTACTCTCTCAAGAACAAATTCAGAGTTAAATGAGAACTACACTAATTGCTTCCAAGGGCAAAATCCTCAGTGATCTAACCAACTCCCAGTAGCCCTCACCTCTTAAAGTTCTCAGCATCTCTCAACATTGCCACACTGGGACCCACACTTCTACCCCATGGTCTTCTGGGCACTGACGCATCCGACCCACGGGATGTGTGTTTCTCTCTGATTAGAATGCAGTATGTGGTCATCATCCTTAGTGTTCTGGTCATGTTTATCAGCTAGTTTTTCAGTCAAGCTGACAGGAGAGGGTGACCGTCACATGCCAGAATGGGTGTGCTCCAACCACCCAGAATGTGTATGGAGGCCAAGCATGCCTGCATCTGTGAGATCATTAGAGCCTTTGTTGAATGAGGCATAAAGCGTGTGGTTCACTTTCAGGACTTTCCCATTTGTCCTCTTCTGAGTTTTGATGTGTCTGCTCATGTCCTTAAAGTTTTGTACCTTTTAAGGTTTAGTTTGAAATGTCTTTGTCATTCTAAGTGGATTTCTACTCTTTGTTCAAGATGCTTTTTCACATTTGGTCCTCAAAAAGATGTTCACCTCTTGAGTCTGAGCCTCTGGCTGTGGCATGTGTGCTGCCACAACAGGAAAGAAAGCTTAGGTGGACAGTCATCAGCAGAGCATCTTTGGGTTGACTGGCACTTTCTGTGACTCTCAGCATATCTAAAACAGGCAGGCAGCCATCTTCCTGAACTCTGTTCCAGAATTTTACTTCTCCAGGTACATTATGCTGTAATCCTGAGTATTCACCTTCCCAGCCTCTTTATTCCTGCTTCCCTCAGGTCCCACTTCAATTTTTTGACTTGTGCGTTTTTTTTTTTTTTTAATAATTGATGATGTTTTTTGTTTTGTTGAATAGGCAACAAATCCAGGCCAGGGGCAGAACCAGGCTGGAGAAAAACTACAAAAGAAAGTTCTAGAAATGTACTTGTGCAGAGTACATGTTCATACTAACTGAAAACCTTGCCAAAGATCTATGAAAAATAAGCTGTTATGCCAAAGATCAAATGTTGCAAGGGGAAACTGTTCATCAATTCATTAAATGTAAAACCTGAAATGTTAAGGTAATTTGATAAAGATTAAAACTTGGCTAAATAGCAAAAGCACTCAGAGTTACTCCCTTTATTTTCTATGTTACAAAGTCAAGAAAATGTTTAACAATTGTCAATCCCTTACCCCTTTAAGGGCCAGTAAATTAACTTGTTACAAAAATATTTTGATGGAAAACTGTTGAGAACAAACAGGTATAAGACGGAAAGCAGTTAAATACGGCATCCAACACTAATTTCTCTCAGAAACCACAACTCTTGAGGATGAGTTGTCTGAAGACACCGTGATTAAGAAACAGAAATCTCTAGTGGCTAGCAGGTCAGTGTTTCCAAGGGCCAGGACAGGGACAGTTTGTGGAGCATGAAGCTGAGCAGGGCAGCGGCAAGTTGTGACCTGGACAAATCTCGCATATCTCCTGAGGCATTGGATTCCCTTTTTGAAACAAACTTTCCAGGTTGGGTAAGACAGAGCTTAAGTGGAATGAGACTTTCATTTTTATAGAAGAACGTAGTGTCCCAGGTTAAAGCAGCCAGATATAAGCCAAGGCCACACTGAGGATGTTTATTTTTCCACTGTTCTGAAAATCCAGGGCTCCAAGGAGGCCTGCTCCTGAGCTAACCTGAGCGCAAGGCTGTGATTTAAGGGGAAGGTTGGGGCCCTGTGGTGACAGAGTCTGGAGGGTGGCTCACTCTGGCCCTTTTGTTCAGAGATTCTATGTCCCAGACAGGTAACACCCTAGCCCAGCCTGGAAATTCAAGTGATTTATCTGATCATCTGATGGAACTGCAAATGCAACTTTCAAGGCGTTGTGCCTGGGTGTATCTTTGGGTGAGCACCATGATAAGCTACTGGAGCAGATAAGGTAGCATTTAGCAAGTCTACAGTGTCACTCACAACCCGGATAAATCCCTGGTCTTGGCGAGGAGTCTACTCACTACCAAAGACAGCTCTGTGGAAGATCCTCACGTGGTCACAAAAATTATGGCTTCCTCCAAAGCAGAGCTGTATTATAGATTCAGTAAGACATGGCCTTAGCAAAAGAAGACATCTAGAGGCTAGTTTGGTTGAGATATATGAGTTCAACAGAAAATATAAGAGATAAGGTAACCCAAATGAGAGATATCTACAAGAATGAGGAAATTTTCTGGTACTATTTCTGTTAGATTGTAAGATAGTTCTTTTGTTTAAAGCTTACGGATCTTGTTGAATTACATGAATTTTGAATACACCTTTATGTTTTATGAAAAAAATGTTTTGTTTAGATAGCATGCAGAAATATAACAGAAAATGAAAGAATTCTTTCTAGAGTAAGAATTTTTGATGACATCTACTCTCAATCCTTTTCCTATACCCTCGTTACTGGATGATGAAGGCATCTTTCTACAATAGCAACAGTTTTTGTAATAAATAGCACTGTATTCAATTTATATAAGAAGTAACATGCTTAACTGAAGTGTCTCATTTTATGTACTTTTCTTTCCAATTTTTATTTTTTTATTGGTGTATGTTTGTACTACTTGATGGTTGCATTCTTTGTGGGGAGTTGGTACACGTACATAACACATCTCAATTCTTTCTACTTGATGGCTGCATTCTTTGTGGGGAGTTGGTACATGTACATAACACATCTCAGTTCTTTCTATCCCTGTCCCTCCGCCTCTTGCGCCCCTTCCCTTTTGCAAATGATCCAGCTCTCTATTTTGTACTATCTTTCATTTTGCTCTCTATTTGTATTTTAGGTTTCTGATATAAGAGAAACTAGGTGACATTTAAGCCCTTAACTTTATGGTCTTGAATTGCACCCATTTTTTTTTCAAACGATGCAAGTTTACCCTTCTTTAGGTCAGATTACTACTCTATTGTTTGTAAACTAAGACAAATTTTAAAGAAAATAAGCATATTCCCTTCCACAAGAAATTTAGCCTCAATTACATAAATAAGATTTACATAATAAATACTAAAATGCAGTAGTAAGTATAGAAATTGTGTTGCTTAGAACATGAGCATGTCCCAACTTCTGGAAATCTCAGTAACAGTGTCCCAGACTTCGCTAATCACAAAAGAAGTGAGTCATCCAATGCCTTTCATACAGTTCAGATGTCATCAGCAGCAGTCACAGTCAGGAGTAATGTTCAGTATCAGCCCTGATGTTACTGATTCCTTTGTAGTACTGGAGACAAATGATTGGACTCAGAGAATTTTTACTTTCAAATGTTTAATTTCTACAAAATCACCCCAAGGAGAGTTTTACATAAGTAACACTTGATGAATTCTCACAGTGTGTTAATTCTAAAAACTGGCAGTTAAACTTAGTTGTGTTTGCAGGTTCAGTCAGCATTTCAACAATCTGGGTTTCCTGGGAGGCGTGGAAGATGGCCATCTCCCTTGGAAGAGCTGTTCAAGTAATTGACTGAGTAGTGAGTAATCTCCATGTGTAATCTGAAGCATCCAAATACAGAAATGTGTGTCCATATATGTGCGTATGCTCACACAAACACACACAGGTTAAAAACACCAGTTAATGTGGCAGGTTTGATGAATAAATAAGAATAAGTCATTTAAACCTTGATAAATCCTAAGTTTCTTCAGGACGAAGAATATACCCTCTCACTGTACTTTGCACAGTAAGTGCTTACTAATGTTTGCTGAATGAATAGAAATCAATCAGAGGAAGAAAGAGAAGGAGAAGGATTTTTGGCTGGCCTATCAAGGATGTGGAGGTTGCACGCTCCAAGTTTTCAGGGTTCCCCTTTGCTCTGGGCACATCTCGCCTGCTCCCCCTGCGTATTAGCTTTCCCGTGTGGACCAGTGGCCCAAGACCTTTCCCCAGAACAGGGTGACCTAAAGATTTGCCTGCACACCAGGGCGCTTTTCAAACTGGACCCTTCCCCACGAGTGTTCACATTATGCAGTTGGCACTGTGTGCCTGGTAGTGAAATTCTAGGTGATGGACACCTTCTGGAAGGTTTTTGCTTGTTTTTTAGTTCCCAGTGCCTATAGATATAAGTCTCCTGCTGCTTCAAAAGCAGCTTTTAGTTTTCAAAACATCTGCAGCCATTAGGCTGCACGATGGGTTCTATTTCAGATCTGCCACCTGCCTAACTCCAAACACTTTTTCTCTGCTGTATTTTCCACAACCCTGTTTCCCTCACTGGCATCCAGGCATGTCCCCGTCTCCTCTTCTGGTGATCTTTTCTGGGACAGCGTGATCACCTAGGGGTTAGGTAACACGTGCTGTGTTTTTGGAAGCACATATAAACTGCGGGGAACATTGGAGGCAGATTATTAAATCAACAAACCTGAATACAGCACAACCTTTAAATGCAGTTAACAAATTCTTATTGACTTTTTAAAGGAAAAAATTTACCTGCTGTTTTAAAAAGCTCCTGGTCTTTTGCCTGTCCTCAATTCCACTACTCAAAGGCAGTGACTATTTAAGAGATCCATATTAGAAATTCATGAGTATTCTTTTTTTATGCTTTTTTTTATTTGGGTATTGAACTTAGGGTTTTCTCACTGAACTACATCCCTGGTGCTTTTAAAAATTTTTTATTTTGAGACAGGGTCTTGGTACATTGCTGATTTGCCCAGGTTGAGCTCAAACTCTCAAACTTCTCAACTTAGTCACCTAAGAGCCAGGATTACAGGTCCGCCATGCCTTGCCTCTTACACACTGTTACCTGCGTACAAAAGGAAGTGAATGTGTGTATATGCACTTCCTATACACGCATATACAGTATCAGTATACATACCCACATGCTCTATTCTCAAACTTTTTTTTAAAAGGACTTGTTTTTTAAGTTAACTTTGTAAAACATATGCTTTCACTTTCCAGGTCTATGTGTATAGGTACACTTCTTTTTTTCCCTTAATTGTATGATTTTTAGAGGTGTGTATCATCACCTTTTTAAATCATTTCCCTTTTAATCATTTATATTTATTTTCTTTTGCTAGCACTGCTCTGTTAAGTTTTCTTAGATATGTATATATGTGTATGTGTTTACATACACATATATCTCCTTGCATACTTTACCAAGAACTATTTCTAAACAGAAGTTGCTAGATTAATGGGTGTGCACATTTTTAAAAGTTGAACAGGCACTGCTGTTCGATGTCTTCACAAAAGCTGTCCCAATTGAGATCTAAGCAGCAACACACTGGCCTGCCTGTTTCCTCAAAAGAGATGAGATTTTCATTGTTGCCAATTTGTAAAGACTGGTAGCTTGTTTTAATTGTTCCTTTAATTAGTAATGTGATTGAATATCTTTTCACATTTTCACTGAACACTAAATGAAGTTGTAATGATAATAGGGATGAAATGGCAGAAAGTATGACTTGGGTTTTTATATGATTTATTTTTTGGATTTTTTTGTTTTTTTGAAGTGCTGGGGGTTGAACCTAGGGCCTCACACATACTAGGTAAGTGCTCTACTACTAAGCTACATCCGCATCCCCTTTATATAACTTATTAAGTAGTCAATGTGCTCTTACCCGCCCCCTGACTCTCACTGGTCTAGTTGTGTCATTCAGACCTTGGCAGTTTGAATGGAACTCGAAAATTTATGTAGAGAAAGCAATCTCCAGAAAATCACCATTACATTGATTATTGTAAATTATCTGTCACTTAACTTGAAAACTTGTGTGGATAAGTGTTTAATGAAGATTCTTACAGATTTAGTTCTTTTTTATTCTTTTGAGGAAGTAATGATATTTTTCAAAAGAAAATATTTTGTCTTATAGCTGCAACTCATGAAGTTTGACCTGTAGTCATTAAATAAATTGCCTATACTTCTCTTTTAGGGGCCCTATTCAACTCTTTAGGGCTGAACATATAATACTGATATGGGTTTTGGAATTCTTGCATTTGCAGTTGGAATTTTCTTTCTAAATATGGCAAACAATGGTGTTGAAGAAAAAAAAAAGAAGCTCTGGGAGTAGAGCTTCATTAAAATAAAGGGGAGAAATGAAAAATTATACATCAGGAGCATCTGGGTTATTGGTAGTAAGGCCACTATGTTAATAAAACAAAGAGAAAAAGAAACACGTTAGAAATAATCTGTCCACATTGAGTGTCTCTCTGCTGAGCACCGTGTGGCTGGTTAACCTGGTGGTTAGAGCAATTTGTACCTCTCTAACTATATTCCAAATAAATCACCTATTTCATTCTTTGGCAAGACCTCTGAAAACTAGACCTTACAAGGCAAGTCTGTTGGAGTAGAAACATTTAGACATTTTTCTGAATCACTGAAGTATAACCACTGATGCCTCCATTTCTGAATTTCTTCACCATACCCAACTTCATATCACAGATCCCAAAGGAAGTTCTCAAATTTTCTGGTCATTATGGCAAAATGATTGAGAGAAACCAAATTAGTTCAGTAATTGCCCAAGGTCCTTTGCATCTCGGATCAGGGCTAATGCAGTATTTTTATTAAGACCAGTGAGGTCAGTGGCAAAACCTACATTTATATTACAATCTATATTTTACAAATTGCTTTTATAAACATGATTTTTATTAATGCCTGGTTGCTATGTTGAAACCACTCAAAAGTATTGTTGCATGGATACCTAAATCCTCATTATAATCTTGTGAAAAGAGAAGGAAATATGTCATTAATTCTACTGGGAGATGGGGCTCAGAGTAGTGAAGCTCTTTGATGTAGAATGGCTCCCCAAAAGAATGCACGGTGCTTTGTGGGTGGATTTAGATGCTTAATTCCCCTTATTCCGTCTTCACATTTAGTGGCCATTTCGGCAGCCAGAGGAAAGAGTGATATTGCACACACTGCCACCCTGTCACCTGGCCAGATCCTATCATATTTTTATCGTCTTAGTTTGTCTTCTTCCACTAAATAAAAAGATTTGGTGACGGAAAGATCTGTTTTCTCAAACTCGTATAAGCTATTGTATATAATTCAGTGTCCTTAAACTCACGTGCAGTCCTCACCATCAACATTTTCACCAAAAGCTCCATTGGTGGTATCACTCATTCACTCGTGTATTCATTTGCACATATTCAGTTCCTGCTGTATACCAGCTCCTGTCTTACTCATAAAGCTACATCAATGGAGAAAAGAAGCAAAAGCTCCTGTCTCTCCTAATTTTATAGTTATCTAAAGCGTACTATAGTATATGATGTATGTTTTCCTAGCGAGCAGAGCCTATGAGCCCAACAGGCAGATAATTTTCCTCACGGTCCATAAAATCGTCGTCTATTTGTTTTTTGTAGCCCTTGACACCTTTTGAGATGGCTCATGCATACTTAAAAACCAGAAGTTTTACATGCAGTTGAGTGAGATTAAACAAATAAAGAAGAGCTTTACGGACCAGATGCACTCATCAGAGTGCTGCCACCTGGTGGCGCTGGGACATCTATTTAGCAGGAGCTAGAACAGAGATGGCAGATCGTAAACTGCGCTGTCCAGATTGGTAGCCTCTGTACACAAGAAAGATAAAAAACACATTTCCTGCCACCAGTTGGAAGGAGGTAACAGGAATCCCGAGATACAGGGACATTTTTCAAGTTTCACGATTGTAATATCTGCTGTTCTGCCCCGAACTCACAAATGCAGACTTCTGTACTCTTTTACCTCCAGACAGACTTAATTTGGACATATGTTCTAGACAGGAGGTTTCGGAGAAGCCTAAGAGAATGCACTAAAAATTTAAGTATGGTGCAGAGACTCAGGGAGAAATAATTAAATCGGTAAATAACTGGCAAAAATGTGATGGAGCCCACTCTTGGGTGTGCTGGAAATTGCATAATCACAGGCTTCAATATGAAGAAGCAAGAAGTCAGTCAGTAGAGTAAATATAATGTGGAAATTTGGTTATAGATAGACAACAGATGTCTAGGACAATATGGGCTGGTATGGAATCAACAAAGAGATGATGACCTAGACTTCTGAGTCAGTCAAATAAGGTCACACAATTTCACCTTGACCCAGAACTTCTCCAGCCAAGCATTATAACCCATACTTGTTGAGAGTGTAATTCAAGGTCACTTTAGCGCAGTTTATCATCTTTCCCAGTGTCATCATAAAGGGTCAGGGACCAGACAAGAGAAAGTGATGCCCAACAGAAGAGCTGTCTTTCCTCGGTTCAAATGCACCCGGGGACCTTCTGTTGTTTTCCTATGGGAGTTTTCACTTGAAACATTTGTAAACCATTTCACAACGTTCTTAGAGCCTCTCAATCTTTTGTGTGGAAAATACCTTGTTATATGTACTGATCTCTGTGCCTATCCTCCAGAGGTTCTGATTCACTAAGTCTTCTGAGAGTTCAGGAAGGCTTTCCAGACCTGGCCAGGTGGAGCTGTCCCTGTAACACCCACTTTGAGAATCTCCGGCCTGGACACCAAGGTAGGACTCCTGGCCCTTCGCCATGGTTCCCCAGTCAGCCATAATAATACAAAGGAAGCAATTTGGCTGTGACTAAGGCAGTGAATATTTTCAGTTTCCTTCTCTCTTTCCTTCCTGGGAAAGGCCTGCAAAGGCAGCATAACTTGACAGCCCTTGATAATGAAGATAGCCCTCATGAGAACACAAGAGCAGAGAATTAAATCTCTGTTTTTTGACATGCTTCCTTTTTTCTCTAGGTCTGTCATATTTGATATCTAGATGTCCCCCTAAAGCCTCATATACTCATAGGTGGGCTTTGGAGTGGTGACTGGATCATGGAGGTGAGATGCTAATCTATCGATAAGTTTATAGCTAAATGCAATTTGGGAGATGAAGCCTGGTTATAGGAGGTGGTTGCTGGTTGTGTGGTCTGGAAAGGTGTGCTTGTCTCCCTCCTCCCTTCCTGCTTGCCCTGCCATGAGCCGACTCTCCCCTGCCATGCCACCCTGCCCTGGAGCCAGCTGACTTGGACTGAAAATCTACAAACTGTGAGCTACAATAAACCTTTTCTGCTTTACACTGTGGGTGTTGGGTTTTGTGCGCCAGCAATGGGAAAGTAACTAAGACAGGGTCCAGTTCCTCCTGAGTTGGAGGCTGCTGCTTAGGACTTTGTGGGCAGGAAACTGACTAGTCATGGGCAGATTTGCTTTGTACTCACAGCAAGAGGGGTGCTGCACAGCACTTTCGATAGTACTGTAGTAAGACTGGGAACTAAAATTTTCAATGAGTTTCACTTTTGTCAAAGAATTTTTGCACTTATTATTCCACCTGATCCTTACCCAGTGAGGTCTATGCATGAATAGAAGTTCCTTGCTCACGAAAAGTTGTCAAGCTCCTTCTCCTCAGTCCTGGGCAGTGTGCAGAGTCAAACACAGAGTGTACAGGTCCTCCACCCTTCATGCCTTCGACTGTGGGCCTTACTTCTCTGAGTGTACTTGGCTGGTGATGGAACATGGGTGCCAGCTCATGGTCACCTTGTCCCTGAGTTCCTCCCATTGCTTTCCTATGCTTCTTCCCCTTCTACTGTGAAGACTCTGCTGCCACATGGGTATTATAATTATCTTTACATAAATGAGGAATCACAGGCCCAGAGATCATGGTTATCTCAAGGCTACACAGCCAGTAAAAGGCAGAGCTGGCTTTCAGTTCCATCTTGGACTTTTCAAACTTCTGGGTTTCGAGAGCCTCTATTTTCTGTGATTTGTAAATTTGCATTCTTACCATCAGGATTTGCTGAACCATTTTACTATAACTGCATATATCTACACTTGGCAATTACCGAGACACGTTGCAATTAGTTTATGTTAGCAGGTTTTCATTTTCAGAATTTAGAAGCCACAGATCACTATGCCCTAGGCTTTTGTGTGGTATTGGGATTTTTAAATGAAAATTGATTCTGTCTCCTAACCAGGTATGTCTAACACATGGCTTACTTCTCCCTATGCTTTTCCCCATTTTCTCACTGTCTTTCCCAGTAGCATGCTCAGTCCACTTCCATCCCCTTTATTTAAATCCTATGTGGATATCAGTAGCAGACCCTCCCTTTGCTCCTCAGAATTGGGTTCATAATGTTCAGTAATACAGGCAAGAGAGAAACAAGGCTGGTACTGCTCCAGCTGGCAGCAGACCCTGCATCACCCACATTATGCTAGTTTTAGGTATATGAAGAATGCAAGAGTTGTGGGAACAGGAAGGCTTCCACCCAGAATTCAGAGGAAGGCCTGGGTGGCCAGGCAGTGTGTCCCTGAGAGGGCAGTGTGTAAAACTTTGAGTCTAAAGCCAAAGGTGTAGTGGAGTTTCAGAAAGTTGGAGCAGCCAGGAACATGGATCATCTGAGGAAAACTGCAAGGGGTGAGCAAAGTTGGCCCAAGAGAGAAGCCATGGGAGCTTCAAACATCACGTGTGCTATAGTGGTGGAGCCATCCATGCCCTTTGAAGTTCATATCTTGCCATAGATTACCCCAGGTGCTGGACAGTGAACTACAGGATTTAATCTTTGCTGTGATGGATTTTGGTCTTGCTTTGTTCTCATCCCTTTCTTTCCCACCATTTGTACCTTTTGGAATTGTAATGTTTAGCCGGTGCCATTGTGTGTTGCAAGTGTTTGACTTTCCTTTCATTTGTACAAGGGCTGACATCTAAAAGTATGCCTTGTATCTCAGAGGAGAATTTAGACTTGGGCTTTTCCACAATGCAGAAACTATTAGGACTTCAGCAACTCTTAGAGATGTCTGACTAAATACCTTTTGGATAAAGGGATGCACGTGAGTGTTTCAGGAGCCAGGAGCAAAAAGTTATGGATTGTATGTAGATGTCTCCACAGAGCCCCATGGTGTTGGGAGCTGTTGAAGCTGGAAATTGACCACACATGTAGGGCTGGGGAATGACTGGCCCAAGAACAAAGAGTGCCTGGGGCAAATAATGTAAGAAAGCTGCTTCAGCCCAGAGAACACCTAGCTCCAAGAACTGGCCCTTAGGTTGCCCTACATGCAGATTACTAGGCAACATGTTGTCATGTGACATAAAGTTGCTAAATGTATGAATAAATGCCCCTTCAGTTAGGGGCAGTTCCCTTCCTCTCATCAGGAGAGTAAGGGCTCCACCTGACCCCAGCTTTGTCTCTTGTTTATTCTCTTATCCTCTTATAGTCCTTCAGCCCAAGAACCTCAAGAGCCATGCAGGGTGCAGTGTCTTGCAGTCAGGGTTAGGGATTTTCAGAGGTGAAGGGATCTAGGGTATGTGAATACAGATTAGGGGTGTGTGGTATCCGGATTATTCCCCTAGTTGGGTTAGCATTGTTCTGGGTGTGGAGAACAGGAAGTCTCCCCTGGATGTGCCTGGCTCCAGTGAAGAGGCTTGCAGCCTGGATTGAATAAAAGGGAAACGGTAGCTCCATGCTGCCGCTTCACTGCTTCCTGCCTGTCCTGCCGTGGACTGCTTCTCTTCTGCCATGCTGCCCTGCCTTGGAAACACGTGACTCTGGACTGAACCTCTATAAATAGCGAACTAAAATAAATCTTTCCTCTTTTAACTTTGTGGTGTTGAATATTTTATCTCATCAATGAAAAATGTCACAAAGACAATATATAAACACAATAAGTGTGTGTATGTATATGTATATAAACACACAAATGTGTTTTACAACACTGAAATGCAATAAGCAGCAGTATCTCATTTTTGTAAATTAAATCTGACTCAAATGCTCCACCTTTAAATGATAGGAAGATACCCCATATTTGTTATTTCTGGAGCCCTTTGCCTATTAAGGGGTTGGACAATGAAATATTTTGCTGCAACTGACACGTTGATGGGGCTTCTTGAGCACTCATCTGGGGAAACATCATTCATCCATAAGACATACTGCTGCCTCTAGTGATTATCCACATGGCACCCATCCACTTAAGTAACACATCTTTATTCCCTTTCTCCAAAGTCATGGGGTTCACTGCTACCATTAAGCAACTCTGGTTCTGTTAACTCTTCAAATGCTTCAACTTTTGCTTTCTCTATGGAACACATCCCTGAATTCATGCCTCACCTGACGGTCTGGATAGCCTTGTAGCACTGATGCTTCAAATCTTCTTTGTGGGACATGAATATGAATGCCATTATGAAGTCAAAACACCTATGATCCAGGACTTTCTGGAAGACAAAAGTAGACAGTGAACTTTGATTCCTTTGGATCACCTCTGCTAGGAAATAGAAACTGCAATTGATAGCTAGGCAAATGATCTTGCCTCAAATAAAGATCACCTGAAGCTGGGTGTGTACACTGTGCAAGAATCCCTGCAGAGGAAATTATCCTCCCTTGTTCTTGCCATCTCATGCTCCCTCCCACAGGGAAGCACTGGTAAGCTTACATATTCATCAGAAGAGATTGCTTTAGTGGCCACCTCATGCCAGATGCATTATTTCCTGGGTGTTCTGAGTGTAAATTCTGCCTCTCCAACTCAGTCAATATGCTTCTCAATAAGAACAAGTATGTTGGCCTTCAACATGAATTTTTATGACTCCAAACCAGGCACTCAGCCTCTATGAGCCTCCACATCGCCTTAGGTTAGCTTCGTCAGATCATAAATGCACGGAAAACATCCCAGAATAGGAGGCATATGCTCCAATTTCCATAATTGACATGAGGTATAAATGATGTTTAAGCTGTGAAATTTGAGACTGTGGGTGGGCTATACTGAGTATATTAACCAGAGCAGAAAGTAAACTTTGCAACATGTAATACTGAGTTTCTTAGTGAGCCTGGCCGCCTCTACAGAAGGCAGAGTTTGCTCTTTTGCTTCTGCGGTGGGTGAGGACGGAGTGGTGGACTGTGTGGAGTCAGGGTGGGACCTGTTGTGTGCAATTTCTCTGCTAAAGCTGGTTACTGTCAGTGACCTCTCAGATGATTCTAAGGGATGCTCTCCCTTCCCCATTCATAACTCCATACCACTTTTGCCTCCACACCACCTTCTCTTCTTGATGCTCTGACCTCTTTCATGTTTCTCTTACCAACCACCACGGCCCTGATGGATGTATGTATGGATGAGAATGGGCATGGATGTGACTTTTTTGGACACTGTGGCTTTAGTGAACTGAGTGTGATATCTAAGAAGACACCCCTGTATTAGGATGACTTTCAAGAAGGCGCCAATGACCCTGTTTCTTGGTATTCACATACTTGAGTAGTTTCTTCTCTTACTGCATTTGGGTTCAACTTGGAGACTTGCTTCTATCCAGTAGGATAAAGGAAAGGAGATAGGATGCCCTTTCAATTCTCAGTTTACAAAAATATTGTAATTAACAGAATTCTTGCTACTAGGATCTCTCCTTTCCTCACTTTGATTGTTCAAACTGCCACATAGAGAAGTTCGCAAGACAGGGAACAAAGAAAGACCATGGTGGCCTCCAGCCAGAGCCAGTGAGGAAGTGACAGACGGTGGCCTTGAGGAACAGGTAACTGCCTGCAGGCTCAGAAGTGGACAAGGAAGAGTGACCCACCTCAGTCAGGCCTCCAACGAAATGGCCACAGATGACACCTTGATTGCAGTCTCATGAGAAGCCCCGAAGCAGAGAATTCAGCCAAACCTTCCCTAGATTTGCAGTCCACAGAAACTATGAAATAATAAACATGTTTCCTTGAGATACCAACTTTTAAAGTAATCACACCACAGCAATAGATAACTAATATACTGCTAGGCCACTGTAATTTCAGTGTAGATGTAGCATAGTGGAAAGTCAAGAACCAAGATCACTCTCCCCAGAGAGGGTGGGTTTCTGACATCCCTGCAGATGTTGTCTCTGCATTATCTCTGAGCTGGAAGACAAATGCTTGCCCTTCCTTAGTGAAATGGTAGCATGGTGTGCTCGTAAGTCTGTATTAGACCCCAGCAGGTGGGCTAAGTGAGAGAGTGCTGGGTGAAGAGAGTGACCAGATGGTGTAGGGACAGTGGGAATAGTAAGGATGAGTAGGAATAGCACGTTTTTGTACTCACTGACTTGATCATTGCAGTTTCCTGATTTTCTTTCTCTCTCCGTCTCCCCACCCCGCCTCCCCCTGCTCTTTCATATATGCTGGGCAGCTTCCTGTTGACCATTTCTACTACCGGCTGCCAAGAGATCCTTGGTCTTGCAATAATGCTCTCAAGTCAGTCACCCCAAAGCGGTTCCCTGGGAAAGGATTCTCCCTCTTCCCAACGTTGACCACACACAGGATACAAATGGACAGCATGTTGGCCAACGCAGCAGGGGCTATGCACACAGGTTTTCAACAGCATTCACACAGGCCTGGGTCTTACCCCAGACAGTGTCCACAGTAGCAAAATCGCTTCCTCCACACCATTTAAAGTATCAACACAGCTGCAAGGTACTTGAAATTTTTTAAAGAATGAAAGTAAGCCATTTCTTTTCAGAAAAACATTCTTATTTCCAGCTCCTTTTAGAGATGTTAAGCCTGTCCTTTCTGCTATTAGCGAACCAGTAGGTAAAGAGGAATGTATGAGGAGACACCCACTGTTCATTTTCACTGGGTAAGATAAGGAGTGAGGAGCGTGGCCCATCATCCCGGTCTTCATGAGGGAAAGGCGGCGGGCTCGTGGGAGCAGCTGACATCTATTCCTCGCCAGGGGATCTTCCTCCCACTAACCTCGCAGCCTATTAGCACCGTGCTTCCACTTCTGAAACTTCTGGAGTTAACAGAGAAAATTTCTGGATTTGTTATATATAATAATTCACTGAATTCTGCAACTGTATGAAGTTTAAGAGAATAAGGGAGCAGAAGAATGATGGTATCAGTCATGCTCTGTAGTTCATAGATTCGTCTCGCTTTGAGAGCTTTCAGAGGTTCTTTTGTTTTTTTGTTTGTTTGTTTTTTAAGCTCCACAGAGTGAAGAGACAGCTTACAGAATTGGAAAAAATTTGTCAGCCATACATTGGATAGACAAATAATATTTAGAATATATAAAGAACCCCAAAATTAGAACCAGTCAAAAACTGGAAAACTGGAATGAATAGATACTTCTCAAATGACCAATAAATATCTGAAAAAATACTCAACATTGCTGGCCATTACAGAAATGCAAATTAAAACATCTCTGAGGTTGTATCTCACTCCAGAAAGAATGACCATCATCAAGAAATCAACTAATAACTAATACTGCCAAGACTGTAGTGAAAAGGAACCTTTCTACATTGCTTGCAGGAATATAAAGTAATGCAACCACTATGAAAGTCAGTATGGAAATTTCTCAAAAAACTTAAACAAGAAATTCCCTTCAACCCAGTTATTCCCCTTCTATCTTCCCTAGTTAAAGACACCATATTATAGTGTTGCATGCATACCCAAGTTTATCACAACACAATTCATAATAACTAAATATTGTAAGTGGCCTACATGTCCATCAACAGATGAATGAATAAAGAATGTAAAATTATACACAATGGAGTACTACTCTGCCATAAAGAAGGATAAACTTGAGTCATCTGTTGAAAAATGGATGCACCTTGAGGCCAAAATGTTAAGTGAAATAAATCAGACACACAAGCTTAAATATCACATGGTTTCTCTGAGAAACCCAAAATATAAAGAATAAAATAAAAAATAGGGAGACAGATCTTTCTGCAAATAAGAAGGTGACCAACAGATGGAGGGGAAAGGAAGGGAATAAAAAGAAGAATTGAGATGTGCTATGTGCAAGTACTGACTCCCCAAAGGGACGTAATCATGAGGTACTGCAAATTTGCACTAATAAAACATAAAAATTGAAAACAATTATTTTCCTTAAAAAAATATATTTTAAATGAATGGCATCTCAGCTCAGTTCTAGATTTACAAGTTTTTTTTTTTTTCTAATTTTGAAGAGGCCAGAGAACTTTCAGGCTAAAAAAAATACTTTTATGTAAATATGTTTTAAATGAAGGATATCTGAGAGGTGAAATCAAGGACCATAGAATGAGGGTGAAGACCACTGCAAGAACTCACCATGCTTTAGCAGCAAAACAAGGCAAACAGTATTATGAGCTAAAGAAAATCTTTTTCTCTAAGAATATATTTAAGACTCACCAAATTCACACTTCCTGTGCAGGACACAGAGAACACAACTCTCTTTCTCAGAAGAAATGTTTATTTTTTATTTTGCTGTGCAGACATTATTCCCGTCACAAGATATATTGGAGAGGCTCAATATTATTGGCTGTGTAAAGACGTTCTCACTGAGGGAGGACTACCACAGAATCTCAGAGGCTTTTACACCAAGTCCTGGGCTGTTCCCTTGCAGAAGCTTCTTCCTTTGTGAAAAGCTGAAGTGTTTTCTGGCAGCATAGAAGAGTCAGCTCTCTGAACCCGCTGTCCTCAGCAGGTGGGAGGGCACCTGGAGGCGTCTGAAGATGAGGACTCCGTAACTGATCCTGGAGAAGCCACAGGGGTCTCAGCATCAGCCACAGAGGCAGTCCAGGGCAGGGACACCCAGGGAGCCAGTCTGGGGCGCCACCTTTCCACCAAGAGACTCCTCAGACAAAGAAGGTGGTGCCCATCCTCGGAAGCTGGGTGCCCACATCACAGAGTACTAGGGTGCACCAGAGTTTCTGGAGGTGGGAGTGGGGTGCCTTGGGAGCTGTCCACAGCCCTCCCCATCACCTGACACCTCTAATTAGTCCAGGCCCCTCAGCCCTTCAGATCCCTGCACCTTTCCCCCCAACTCGATCTTTATTATAAACCACATACTGACCTCACTGACATTTTTTACTTATGACAATAGTCACCTAGACATTACGAGAGGCTTTAACTGCTTAGCAGTCTCCCGTCGGGTTCCACGCAGCCTGAAACTCTGATGTGCCCGAGAGTTACACCTCAAGATCCACTGTCTTCACCGTCAGCGTCCCCACTTGCACAATGCTTCATTCACTTGTGTAAACCAGAAATATACTCAGCAGCAGCTTATTTCCTTCCCACATAATCCATATTTACCGAAACCTATCAAAGGGCACACAAGAGGGAGAAAAGGGCACAGCCCTGTCACAACTTGAGCATCTTTCAGCAGTTCCTTCTCCCTCCTTTTCTGTCCGTGATATCTCACAAATCCAGCCCTGTGCCACCCACACAGCACTCCATCTAGCTGCCTCCTGAGTCTGCCTACCTAGCACTGATAGGTTCTGCTAGCCTGGGGCTTAGCTATCTGTAACATGACATCCTCCCAACTTGGAACTGGACCCAGAGAAACAACTTAGTGCTCCAAGAGTAAGCTCCATGTTTTCCTTCTCATTCCAAAGATAAACCTCCTGCTCCCTTTTGCGCATGCAGTGAGCCCTTTCCAATCCCAAGACTCCACAACCCCCCACACCTCCACCCCCAGACCCCAGTAAATCTTTCTGTCTCCTGCTTTACACAGGCAGATGTTCCCTCAAATCAGCTGTTAATATGTCATTGTGCCCACCTCTCGAACTCCTTCCCTCAGCCAAAGTTGATAAAGGTAACTACACTACTTTGTTCTTGCTGAGAGCTTTCACACCCCCCAGCCCCTAAAGCTCTCCCATGCCCTCCACATTAAAGGCCTCTTCCTTATCTCTCACTCTTATTTTCTCTGCACCGCTTCAGATTGTGTGACCTTAAAATAGTCAAACAAGCACCCCCGGCTCCTTCCCAAAGTCTGTTAATTCTATCTGGATTTCTTAGAGCATTTATGCCAGTCCCAGCCCACACAGCCACACCCTTCCTGATCTAGGGAGTAGGCTGTTTTTTAATGTCTTATCTTGAAAAGGTACAATTAAAATTATATACAGCAAAATCTTTGTGTTGAGTGATATATAATGGTTACTTCTTATATGGCAATATTTATGAAGCTTATTCTCATCTACTTTCTAATTTCTTACAAAAATTGTGACTGGCTCCTTTATATTGTTTAAAACAAGATCTCACTTTTGTGTGGGTTGTACCATACCCATATTTGCTTTATCTTACTGTACGAGCCAGTCATTTAAAATTTACAATCTTTAAAGCATCACTATTTAGGCTATAAACCATTGAAATTAATCCCTGGGACATTTTCTGACCTTGCTTGTCTGTATCCCCTCAGTGCGTCTGATGAATCTCCGTTGGTCACTTTCCATGTCATGGTTTACCAGTAATGCTAGCACATTTCTCTGCCTTCATTGTCTCTACCTGAAACAAAATCCACTTCAAGCCTGCCTTCCCTCTTCTACCCTCCCTTGACTACAGTAATTTTCTGTTCAGAAAAATCCCTCCAGTAACATATCTTAAAATTATTAACTTGAGTAAGAGAATATTTTTTAATACACACAAGAGAAAGAAGAAAAAGCATGACATATAAAATGTGTCTTGTGAGGCAGCATACAGAGGGCTGTGACACAGGCAGTAGAGGAATTTACCAAGAGCAGGGTCTTAGTTATTTCCCTAGTCACTAAGACCCAATACCTGACTTCCACAAACTGAAAGAGGAAAGGATTAATTTGGCTTCCTCTTTGTGGAGTTTCGAGTCCATAGCTGACTCCAGACAGGGCAGCATGGCAGAGGGGCATGCGAGGAGGGTTTCTCAGGGCAGACACCAGGAAGAAAGAGAGATCAAGGTGGTGGGGGATACCTTTCCAGACTGTGCCCCCAGAGACCCACCTCCTCCAACCAGGTTTCACCTTGCAGCATCACGTTTAGCTATAAGCTCATCAGTGAACTGACCAAGTCACCTCCCCACAGCCCCACCAGTGAGTGCATGAAGCTTTGGGAGGGGCATCTAGATACAGTATGAATTGCAACAGAGTAAATCAGAAAGGCAGTCAAAAGGGAGCACTGTGCAAAGGTGCTCAAAGGGCAGCTTTTACGTGCTCGCTGTAGTCCCAGATACTCATACAGACAGGGCCGGTAAAAGGGGTACAGAAGGCTGGAGATGTGGAAGATAAATCAAAACATTACCTATTGTAGGTAAATCTAGATAGAAGGTATACTATTGTTTACCATCCATGAAACTTCTACAAGTTTAATTCTTTTCAAATAAACATATGTAAGGAATGGATCCCTGACTGTGTTGTCCCAAGTTTCACCTAACTTCTGAGAATTTTGACTTCGATTCCTGCTGCTGCTCCTCTGTATCCAACCCTCTCTGCTACTGCTCAGAACCAACTTCAAAACAAGGCCTCAGGATCTGCCCCAGAGGAGAATCTCGGATTTTCTCTTCACATTTCAAGTACCTTACAGTTGAACAGGACTATTCCAAAATACTGGAAAGAAAAAGTGGTGCCCATTACACACAATGAAAAGCAACAGGAAAAAAAGTGCCATCGGGCCTCCTTACAGCATAAATACTCCTAGTTTTCAGTTTGATGCCACCATGTCATGGTCTTCTGGAGCCTGCACTTCTCCTGTATGGGATTTCCATGTTCCAAAAATGTCTGGATACATCTTCTCATATCCTAATTCTTATGGGCCTTAATATTTATACTTTTGAAATTCTTTAATATTTAAAGTTTTATTGAAGTATAACTCACAATTACTAGTCTACTTTCTGTCTCCATAGACTGCTTTTCTGGACATTTTACAGAAATGGAATCATGTAACACATGGTTACTTGGAGCCCCCTTACTTAGTACAGTGTTCCCAAAGTTCATCCAAATTGTAGCATGCACCCTACTTTATTCTTTTCTATAACTGACTTGTACTCCACTGCAAGAATATACCAACCTTTGTTTATCCATTCATCAGTTGATAGACTTGTGGAATGTTTTTACCCTGAGCCTTCATGAGTAATCTTCTAGAAACATTTGTGCACAACTTTCTGTGTAGACGTGTGTTTTCATTTCTCTTAGGCATGGACCTAGAAAGGGAATTAGTACATGCCAGGACAACCCCATGTTTACCATTTTGAGGATTTGCTAGAATGCTTTCCAAGACAACCACACCACTTTAGATTCCCTCCAGCAGTGTACATGGCTTCCAAGCCGCTTCTCCTCTCAGACATCTGACTTCTTAACTTAGTGTTTTTTCTTACTGGACTATTTTCTCTTACCAGACTTTATTTGCATTTCTTTGATAATTAATGATGTGGAGCATCTGTCTATATAATTAATCACTTACTTTCAGTGACATTCTGGGAAGGACAGTGTGACAGGAAAATTTTTTCTTCTAAATATTTGAAAATACGACACAGGATTCTCAGATATTCATTAACAAGTACAGATTTTTACTTCCATTCTTAAATATGGTTACTGTGCATTTCTTCCTGGCATTTTGGCTAAGAACACGTGTGGTTAACTGTATTAAGGGGCTGATTAAGAAATTTAAATGTCCTGCACTGATTTTGCAAGAATCTGTTTCTTGTGCATTATTTAGTGTGCAGATTCAGATAAATGACTCCTCAGAGTTGACTGAAAGAACAGAACTCATTGCAAAAGCCTAAGAAGCTCAGTGCCTTCAGTCATCAACGTCACACACTCTGATTTGGGTGTGTTCTCAGTATGACGATATCGAAGGGTGGTGAAAGCCTGAACAGAATATGTAACATATCATCTAAGAGATGGATGGCAAGTTATTTAAATAGGCTTTATGCCCTTAGATCATATTGTCAAAAATGGGGTGCATCACACATGGTAAATAATTGTGAAAGTTTATTTGATGGGACACGGAGAATTGTATTGTTCTATTTGCTCCTATATATGTTCAAAAATTTTTTTTACAATGAAAAGTTTAAAAAGTGACAGATTTTGAATACCTCATGAAGAGGGGAGGGGCCAATAAGCTTGGCTTCCAAGGATGGATCAGTCCATCAGAACTAGAGTTTAGTTATCCTTCACTGCTTTTCAGGAAGTGTAATTGCTTTCAGACTGCAACCATGGAGGAACACCTCTTTCTGTAAAATAAGAAGGATGAAAGGACGGAAGGGAGGAAAGGAGGGAGGGAGGAAGGGGGGAAGGAGGAAGAAAGGAAGGAAGGAAGGCAGAGGAATGGATACAGTTTTTGATGCAAAGCTTCCTTCTGATGGCTTCTAGTTCTACTGTGAATGGTGAATGCAAGACACCTGTGAGGAATGTGCAGACTCTGACCTGGTTGGGAGTAGCAAGGGGGAGTGTGGACAAAGGAATCATCAACCTGAGCTGCTTGAGGTTTGTTCTCTGAGACAAAGCAGAGGATGACAATATGTGGAAGGAATAGGCGACTGATCACCTGTCAGTGCCGAAGCTATCCATAAATTCATGTGGAACCAGTTGATTTGTAAATTGTAATCCAATAGTGATCAATCACATAAGCAGTTTTTCTCAGAACTGAAATGATCAGGTGAATTAAATGAGGCCTGTTTAAAGTGAAGCTTTTCAAACGTTGCTTGCTTTAGATACTGTCTTAGTTACTTTTCACTTGCTGAGACAGAATAGCTGATGCCCAAAATTAGGGAAGGAAAGGTTTATTTCTTACAGTTTCTCAGGAGTTTCAGTCCATACTTAGTTGGCTCCAAGGCAGCATGGCATGGCAGGGCTGCCATTCATGGTGGCTGCCAAACACCAAGTGTGCTGGTGAGAGAGGGTGAGAGAGAGAGAGAGCGCAGAAGTGAGAAAGAGGAAGACCCGCCTCCTTTACACTGTATCTCAGCTCCACCTCTGGGCGGGTGCAGCACTCACATCACCAATCCCAGTGCTAGACAACAAACCGATCACAAGCGCCAGACTCAGCCCCATCAAAAGTGTATGAGGACTTGGGGGGACATAGTATCACCCAATACAGATACTTTGAGGTCTGGATTGAAGAGGAATGAAATGAAAACAAGAGCTTGGTAAATAGAACAGCAAGTAGAAAAACTGCGAACTGAAAAAATGACAAATTGGGGGCATAAGTTAGATGTACAGAGAGATGACGTCAAAGCGAATGTCAGGTTGTCTGTATTACTGCAAATGATGAAGATAGTTAATGTTCTTAACATCTAATACGTAGCAGTAGCTAGACTGGGACAGAGATACAGGATGTGGATGTGGGAAAGCAGAGGAATCAAGAGGCCAACTTATGAACTGGTCTACCCAAATGGATGTTGGGCTCCCCAGTTTCCTCCCTATTTTTCATCCTTCTCAGGGCTTCCACAGAATCTGCATTCTTTCTACAGCCTTGAGCCTTACACACAGCAGAGACAGGAATGCACCTCTGGAGAAGAATAAAATATGAGAGAGTAGGGACTCTAGTGGAAATCTGTGGTTGTTTTTTTTCTCACACCCAGTATTGAATTCTTTTCTAGGAAAACTATTTCAAATGTACTTAAGAAGACTCATCTGGTGTTTTAGTCTCAGTCTGTACAAGTAGCATTGCCTTCCCTTGAAATTTTTGAAAGGTGCATATGTGCACAATTTGGGACAAGAATATTCTGTGCAGGTCCAAAGGGAACCTCCCGGAATCTGGAACCCCAGTGTGTAATTCAAGATTCCTCCCTGGGTCATGGGCTACAGTTGATCTGGAGCATGGCTCCACCCAGCCTGTGAAGGTCAGTGTGGCAGCCCCAATCCCGAGGGATGAACAGGACACAGAGGGTGAGATCTTGGATGTTGTAATCAACCATGGCTGGAAGGAAGACATCAGGGTCACCTTCCCTAAATAGGAGGCCATGCCTGACAACAGCCCCACATACATTTAGTCCTCAAGGACTCCCCTGTGTATACTTCTGCCAGCATGACTTTAGTAAGCTCTGCATTCCCCAATCGACCTCAAGGTAAGGCTGATTGGATCACACCGGGAAATAGGGAGCAGATCAAGGCCATGGCATGTGGTGATTTGTATAGTACTTTGTCAGTAAGGTCATTTCCCCCTCTTCATGTTCCTTTCTTTCTGACATACCAGTAAGGTATCTTTTCCTTCAGCTCAGTATTTTATGTAGGATGTAGATAATGGCTTGGTCAACCTTCCTACTGCTGACATCTGGGGTATCCTTTTTCTGTGCAAAACTGTCACCAACTCAGGCAGCATGAAGAAATACCCAGTGAGGGAAACCACTTATCTTAGAAGATTTTTCAGTAAGGAAACCTCAGTGGAGGGTCACAGTATGCTTCTGAAACACATTGCCAGGCCCCATATAGCAGATTCCTATGCTCACCTCTCTAATCCTAAACTGTGTTCCACCCAGACTTCATCACCACAGCAGTAGCTGCAAACACTTCTGGAAGAGTTCACAAACATGTGTGACACTGTGGTCACTGACAACGCACACTCGACTGGCAAAGCCAGGCTAATTAGAAAAGTGTACCCACCTCTGATTCTCTTCCAACATGTAAGCCCTGCGTTCTTCACAGTTCCTCAAGGTCAGAAGCAATCGACATGGGGGAGGTGTGGGCTCTGAGACTGTATCATCAAGGACAAGCTACACGGTAGGAGGAAGAGCCGCTGCCTCCCAGCTCACCAGGGAAGGAAGGAATTTCGAGGATCTGGAACATCCATTTCTCAACAAGAAGGCTAGAAGATGGGTCGCTTTATAAAAACCTATAGGCAGTCAGGAAAATCTGAAGTAGCTTCTCTCTTTTCTTAAGCAGAAGTTCTGTTTTGCCCAACCCAAATGCTCTCAACACAGCACAGGTAAAAATCATCATTAACAGTATTTATTTATTCAGTCAATATTCTTAGTGGGGCACAAATTAGGAAATAGTCTTGCTTCAAAATGTTGCAGAAGAATTTTTTCTTTCAGTAGCAGAGAAAAACTTTCTGATTCAATTCCTTTGGATCTGATACAGCCAGTCAGAGGAACCTGGTCCACTAGAGTCGCACTGGGCCTTGGGCAGGGCACGGGCTCCCTGTAGAGTGTGGCTAAGTGGTGCTTTTTCTGGTCAACACAAGGTATGTCTTTTGGGGGCTGTTTGGCCCAGGCCCTGTCAGGTCTGTCCCTTTTATCATATGTCTGGCCGAGAAAGTCATGTAATCTTTTGCTGTAAGATTTGACATGGGTTGTTGTGGAGCTGAGGTGATGGCCCTGGACAGACTCCGCCTGGACCTGCACCCTCTGTTTTGTGCTGTTTGTTCCCAGACTTCTTGAGGGATGACAGAGGCTGCTGGGAACTGCAGCTTTCACTCCGCATGTGAGTGGTTTCTCCTCTGGGACTGTTACAGAGTCCCCTGAGAAGTTCTGATCTGTGGTATTCTCAGTAAAGGCGGCTTTAGCGCACAAACTTTCTTTCCCTTTGGATCTTAGGCTAGGACAAAGCCACTGGAAAAAGCGCTTCATGTTACTTTTGAAAGGACTTCGAGGAGGAGACTGTCCCCTCAGTGTCACGGCAGGAGAGGATTTACTCCCGAGGGCCCCCCCTAACGTTCCGCCCCGAGTGTGGCGTGTACCCCGCCCTGCGCGCCCTCTGTAGTGCTTTCCTGCTGGTACTGCCTGAGGGGCCGCTCCCCCTGCGGCGGGGAAGTTCTTGTCCGGACACGTGTATGGAGCATGGATAGGGACCCAAGGCTCCTGACCCTGTTCCACCGCGTTCTTTGCTTTGTCCACACGGACATACCTTGCCTGGGAAGCAGCCACGTCCGCACAGGAGGCGTCTTGGTCATGACTGAGTAAGGGCGTGGTTTTCAAGTTACTGGAAGCAAGGGGCGCATCGGTGGGAAGACCCTGAGTCTGGCTTTGCTCCCTGCTCTCCGTTTCAAACACTGACTCTTTAAGCATCGGATGTTTGGAATCTGATTTAAGGTCTTGGGGAGCTGCTATCTTCATGGGAGTTTTTTCCCCGGTCAGGGTAGCTTCTGATTTGCTCATATTCACGTCTCTCCCTAGGATGCCTTCCAACTCACTGGTCATCAAGGTGTTACTGGACTGTGATTGAAGAGTACAAAGCTCATTTCCCTTGAGAATCTCCCCGGACTTATTACACCTGGGGAAATGTTCTAACTTCGCTGTCATCTTGCTGTGAAGCCTTTCTGTATCATTGCTAGAGGTTGTTTTCTTAGTTCTGTCCTCAGGGGCAGCCCCAGTCAGCCTTGTGGTTGGCTTTTGGCTGTGTCCCTGGGTTTGCGGAGTCTGCTCTTGACCCCCTGAGGCTGTGCTGCTGTGTGTGTGAAGCAGACAAGTCTGTGCATCCTCCTCTCCTGTCTGCATGTTCTCTGAAGGTTCCCGGTTGGTATAAGAGGGTGGCTGTCTCGGGGCCCCCTGTCCTTCCACGCCTGCATGTGAGGTAGCAGGGTGAGGAAGCCCCACAACTGAATTTGTTGCTCCCACCTTGTCACATGAGGAAGTATTTGAGCTTCTTCCAAGGGACTTGGAGACCCCTATTTTAGAATCTGGCCCAGAAACACTCATGTTTGAGGAAAGAAATTTGGAATGAGAAGAGACCTGGTCTGGTTGCTGTTTTTGGTTAAACATTTCAATGGATCTCTGGACCTTGGGGGGAAGGCCCCACGTCATTCTGTTGTGAAAAGTTTTAATATGTTCCTCCAACATCTTTTGTTTGCTGAAACTAAGAAATGAAATACCCTGAAAGGTACTGAGGCAGGTGTTCTCAGGAGCCTGTCTCTGAGGATGTACCACCGACAGAGATTTAAGGACTCCGGGAGGCAGGTCCCACTGGTGTTGTATGAGCCTGCTTTGAAGACGGTGCTCTAGTTTCTTTCTCAGCTCACCTTTGACGGTGGGCTCTTTCGGAAGGATGGAGACTGGCACATTGGTTTTGGAGGACTGGGTGACCAATGAAAGCTTGTGAGCTGGGGGACCAATGTCTTCCTGGGATTTTTGGACCACAGAGGGTAAACCCAACATATTTTCCTGTACTTTCTGTAGTACATTATATTCTAGGTTGTGAGTTTCAGGTAGTGTGAGAGATTGAACCTCACTCTGGGTGCTGTGAAAACATATCCCACAGTTTTTAACTTGGTCTAGAGGAGAATCTGGCAGTGTGGGAGCTGGGAACTGAAGCTGGCCCTGTGCTTCAGTCAGAAGACAGAGATGTTGGGACAGAGACTGGTGTGGAGTATGGGACCAGGGCTGCGGTTGGATCTCAGGCAGGGAGGGATGAAGTGTGTCCAGGTCGTCCGGGGATTCAGGAGCTTTGAAGATGTTGGAGATTTCACTGAAGCAGTCACCTGAGGTAAGGATGAGAGGATCCAGTGACGCACTAGGGAGACCTGGGAGCTGGCAGAACTTGCTACATTTTTGCTCTAAACCACCCTCCAAGGTCTTCGGACCTGCAGGCTTCTGATTCATGTGCAGCTCTTTTGGTTTGGCTTTGCTGCTCCAAAAAGAAAGGGAGAGTTCAGGGTGCTGTGTGTGAGCAACTGAAGGATGCAGCCAGTCATCTGGCTCATGCTGTTTTGTAAAAGACTCTGTTTCCTTTTCCTTTTCTTTGCCCATCAGCAAATCATTCGTCTTTTTTGTTCCTCTCTCCAGGGGGACCTGGATATCGGGACCAAGAAACCTGAGAACTGTGCTGTGTCCCTCGAAGAAGGGTAGACCAGAACTAAGGTTGTAAGTGGACAGGTCGCCAGAGCTATCACCAGGAGACAGAGTGGCTTCCGGTTGTAGAAGAGGCTCTGCTGCCTGAGTGTGGTGTGGAGGAGGAAGGGGAGAGAGAATGGGCTCCAGTGGGAAAGGGCCTACTGGCGATTTGGCACCTAAGGGAAGATGAGGCTCCAGTGGCAGAGAGTCACCCAGTTGCGAGGGTGGCAGTGAGTCCACTGATGGGGTGACCTGGTTAGCTGGGAGAATGGAGGGCAGAGGCAGAAAAGGCTCAGTCAGAGAGGCTGGAATTGGGTGCCCCGGAGGAACTGCTGAGGCGGCACCGGCCTGAGTGAATGACGACTTGGTCTTGGAATCCACTGATGGCAAATGAGACGTGGTGCGAGCAGCATCTTCCAGGGATGCCTGAGACAGCATTCGACTGACCTCAGCTGCTGTGGTGTTGCACACGTCACAGAGGGGGTCTGCACACAGCAGCTGTCGGAAGTGGGTGGCATCATGGTGCTGGCCCAGGGGGCTGCAGGAGACAGAAAGTACAAGGTCACAGCCAGCACCGGTGCAAGGGAAGGCAGGCCTGCCGTCCTGGGGGGCACCTGACTCCTCCTCCCCCTTCCTGCTGCCCGCAGCCGTGGCCTCACCAGCGCTCCACAGCTCCGCCCAGCCTGCACTCCCTACACGCTGCTATGGCTGTCCTGCCCATGGCCAGCGCAGGTTGTACTCACTGATTCTCTGGGTGCGTACAAAGTGCAGGAAAAGGGACCAGGGAGGAAGGAAGTGATGCGTTACCTTTTCAGAATAGAAAACAGCTTCCTCCCCGCCTCTCGTTCTTTCTGGCTTGTCCTCCAACCTGGAAAATCAGGACAGTGGGTGACATATTGTGGGTATAGAAACACAAACATCTTATAAAAAGTCCCTTTATGGGGAACACTTAGGATGTTGAAGTTTGAAAGGCCTAAGAATCAGGAGCTAAGATGAAATGGTGACAGATGATGTTAAGAACACCCCATGTATGTGTGGCTTCATTTAAAAGTACCTTCACACTCATCATCCTGTGTGATGCTCAAAACCACCAGTGAAGGGCGGAAGCCAGGGTTTACCCCACCAGTGAAGCTGAGCACCCAGCTACGATGTACTTGTTGGGAGATAAAATATTTGACTTCAAAGCAACTGGCCCTTCCTGGATATCTCACGAGCCCCCTTTTGGGCACTGCCCACTCCTCAGCTCTGTCACTGCTTCACAACCTCTGCGGGCAGGGCGGAAGCTTGAGAAGACTCTCCTGACCGACTGCCTTCCTGTAGGGCTGTCTTCAGAGGACTCAGTGTTCAGAGAGTGACTGCATCTAGCAAGTGACATCTCCCTTGTTCATGGGCCTGGAACCTCAGGAAAGGGACAAGCGGGGCACCCTTGGAGAGCTGGGGTCCAACATAGGGAATATACCTTTAAATCTTTCACTTCTCCTCCTCTTCTTGGTTCTGCCCTGATGCTGAGAATGACAGAACATAGTGAAGGGCTTGGAGTCATTTAGCAATCTAAGACACTCATTATCTAAGAATTAAATGATTCCCCTTTTAATTAATAGAAATTTGTTACTTTTCCTAATTTTTAAAAATGATCAGTCATTTTGAATTTCCCCCCTTTGAAAAACTCAAAGGAAAAATGTGTCTGTGAGGTCTACCGTTACTGTTTAAATCGGAAGCCCACTGCTCAGGAAGGGCATGGAATCTGAAACCAGCAGCCACACGTGTGCTCCTCTGGAAGCTCTAGACCCTGGGTCACAGACTCAAGCCTAGCTCGGAGAGTCCCAGATGCCGGCAGTGCTTTCCTGATCAGCCCATGAGGAAGAAGGCTGCATGAAGGACCCCTGAGTCAAGTGTTCGCCTGCAGAGAACGTATGATCCGTAACTGCGCCAGGCAGGACCAGGGAATCACTGCTTGGGACCTTATCCTGGAGCCCTCTGCCCCTCCCACAGAGGTAGTGTGTGCGCTTCGGATGGAAGCTGAGCCCTCCTGGCCCCTCTCCTGCCTGCTCTCTTCCCCTGCAGGGGGGCGCCCTGTCTTCTCAGACCTCCACTGCAGCAGTCACCAGGACCAGCCGAGCCCAGTCAGTTTGGGAACTGAAGTGGGAAACAGGAACAAAGAATGCTTCTGGGGATTCACCCACATTTCCATACCTCTTGGGTATCTTCATTTTTCCAAAGGGTTGGTAAAAATGGTTTCAGCAACAGGTAACCCAAGAAAAGAAAGAGCAAAACCCCCACACTCATTGCGGTGCGTCTGGGGTCAGTGTCCAAGAACAGCGAGTCATGGCTCAGCCAAGGCTCACTGCAGCTTTTCAGACAGGGGAGGACATTCTCCATGGCCTGAACCAAGGCTGCCTGAGGCAACTGAGTCCTTGGGGTGCAGAAGATTGACTGTGTACCCCTGCTGCATCACAGAGCATGGGAGAGTCACAAAGGGGTTCTGGGGGAGGGGCTGCCTGAGGAGGGATACGCACTCCCCTGCCCACCCGCCATGCGGCAGACCCTCTGGCCAGCCTCTCTGTCCCATTGCCCAGCACTCTTACTTCATGGCATGTGTTTACCTCAGAGAACTATTCTCTTGAGTCTCTCTGTGACTTAAACTTTACCTGTACCCCCTTCACCCCAGGAACCAGTAATTCTGCTGCCTGAAAAGTCTGACATACTACCTGGAAGTTTTACCTCTACCCAGACATTTATACTCTGAGTCATATCTGTCCTCAAACCCACTTACCTCAGAATATTTTTGCCTTATACTAACTCAGGTGTAAAGGCTAAAGTTCTTTTATGCTTACTTAGTTTTGTGAATGTTGAATAGTAAATGTCTTTTTCAGTTAGTCTCTAATGTCTTCAGAGGAGTGACTCAATTAAAACTAATTATTATTAATATTCAGAAAACTGAAGTTAGTATAAAACAAATTATGTGACAGTATAATTTTAACCAGTAGTGCTGGTGTACGCCTGTATCCCAGTACCTTGGGAGGCTGGAGAAGGAGGAGACAAGCTTGAGTCCAGTCTGAACAAATTAGTAGCTTAGTGAGACTTTTGAGAAAGGTCTGAGGAAACAGCTTAATGTGAAAGTTCTGATTTCATTCCAGTGAATAAAAAATGAAAAAAATTTACATGGGAGAGACCCAAGATGGCAGGAGGGAAGAAGGGGGGCAGGGATAAGGGGAGGGGAGGAGCCAAGCTGCACTCTGTGCCTGTTCCACTCCCCAGGACGAATGTGACTTACGCTGCAAACGTGTGCTAATAAAATTTTTCAAACTAGAAACCAAAGCAAAAACTTCAACCGACTGTTGTAGATAAGGCTATAGCATTATGTGAAAACTCAAATCAACAGTAGCCACAAACTCAGAAGAAAGGAAATTTTATTGACTGCAGTGGACACCAAAGAAGTGGTCTCCAAAATGCGTGAGATCTGAGGTGGTGATTACAGAGAGCTTTTAAGAGTTTGTTTTTGTTTTGTTTTGTTTTGTTTTGTTTTTAGCATTTATAGAGTGGGGACAGAAGTTAGAAGAATGAGATAAGCTTTGACTGGAGGCCAGGATACAATGGTTATATTTTGGTGACCATAGTGATGAGCACAACTGTGTATATAACAAGCTGTTTTTAGCACATTTACAGAAGTTTTAATTTGATGACAAATCATACAATTTAGCTGAGTTCAGCAACGTAGAAGAGGATGACTACAGCTTCATTTAATGAAATGGCTGAAGTTAGGTCAGGATTTCTGCTTCAAGAGCACTGCTGACTTTTTTCTCTACCTTCTTTCGTTTTTCAGTTTTTGTGCATTATAACCAGTGCTCCTCAGCCAGTCATGGAGAAAGGACTCCTTTGATTCAGACCAGTGAATTGACTGATCACATCGTGTCACCTCTGTCCTTCAGGCTGTCTATACAAGTAAGATGGTTTATTTACAGACATACATTTATTTGCTTACTTTTTGCTCCGTGTTTCCATCTTTATAAAGAGAAAGAAAATAAGACGTGACAGCATGGAAGAGCAGCTCACGTGAATATACTTAAATCCTTTGTCCTTATATATATAAAAGTGAGTTCTCTTTTCTCCCTTTCCGCACAGCACTTGTTATTTTTTTCTTACTGATAAGTGTCATTCTAATAGATGTGTTACCTCGTTGTGGTTTGATTTGCCTTTCCCGAGTGTCAGTGATGTTAAACACTTTTTCATACATGTGTAGGCTATTAGTACTTCTTTTGCAAAATACCTATTGAGATATTTACCCACTTAATTGAATTATCTGAGCCCCCCATGTGTGTTTTGTTTTGGAATGAAGCAGATTTTTCTTCAAAAAATTGAACTCAAGACCTTCACTCTGACCTACATGCCCAACCCTTTAATATTTTTTTAAAACAGGGTTTTACTATGTCATTAAGTTAGCCAGACTGGGCTCAGGTTTGTGATTTTCCTGCCTTAGACTCCCAGAGTACTGGTGTTGCAGGCAGCTGAGTTAGAAATATTATAGGCACACACTGGACACTTTCTGGATGACTCTGTTTACATGGAGTATCTAGAGCTGACAGGTTGGTAGAGGCCGAAAGTACTGGAGTGGAGATGTGATGACCGAAGCCTAAACTGGACGGGATTTCTCTTGGGAGTGATGAAATGTTCTGAAATTAACAGTCATGCTAGAAATACAACATTGTGAACATACTAAATGCTATGGAATTGTACCTTTTCAAGGGATGGAATATATAGTATATGAATTATGTCTCAAAGTTTTTTAATTGGACATTTATAGCTGCTTTATGGATAACTGTGAAAGTGTATAAAGCATTTTGGGTAAACAAATACTTTAGGTAAGTAAATGGGCACATCATCTTATACCCCGATGAAAAAATTTTATTCAATACAATGTTAAAAAGAAATGAGCAGGGCTAAGAATATAGCTCAGCAGAACAGTGACTACCTGGTAAGTGAAAGGCCCTGAGTTCGAGTGCAGATACCAATAGATAAATAAATAAAAGAAATGAGCTTTGAGAACTTGAAAAACTACAGAAACATTGTAGATGTACTTTTTTGTTGTTGGTTTTTTTTTGTTTTTTTTGTTTTTTTGTTTTTTTTTTGTACCAGGGATCAAACTCATGACTTTGCACTTGCCAGGCAGGCACTTGTGCCACTGAGCTAAATCCCCAGCCCTAGATGTACTTTTGTAAGTGAGAGAAAATAATCTGAAAAGGCTACAGAGCATAAGATTAGAACTATATAACACACACTGTTAAATGCAAGGGTAAGGAGACACTAACAGGATCAGCAGTTTTCAGGAACTAGAGGGGCAGGATAGGTGAATGAGGTAACAGAGTTTAAAGATGGTGGATCTACTGTGCACAACACTAGTATATATATATATAAACCGAATTTGTAAGATGTACACCGAAAGTGACCCCTAATCACAGACTATGCGCTTGGGTTGACAGTGACGTGTCAGGATAGATCCACACACTGCAGCAAACACTCCACGGGCTGGGGATGCTGACCGTTGGGGAGAAACTCTGCCGACGTGAGCACAGGCAGGGGATATCTCTACACTTTCTGTTTAATTTTTCTGCAAGTCTAAAACTGCTTTAAAATACTGTATAAAAATGAGAAGGAGAAGAAAGAGGAGGATGAAAGAGTAAGGGAAAAGAGGAGGAAGAGGAGAAGAAAAAAGAGGAAGAGGAGAAAGAGGAGGAAAAGGCTATTATTTCATAAAATCCAACTTCAGAGACCTATTTCTGCTCTCTCTCCTAGCAGAATTCCTTTTTCCTTTATATAGGCTAGCATTGTGTATTATTCCCTCTCCTTAGAGGTTCCATCACATTGTACTACAGTTGTTTTGAAGTCTTACTTCCTAAACTACCACCTGCCTCATGGTAGAGGCAATGAGTACATGAAATACTCCCCCATATTTTCCACACAGAAGCCCTGGCAAATTTTTGAAGGTGGTATTGAGATCTAGTTATTATAAATCTGAATTCCTCTCCCAGGCCTATCAGACCTTGTGTATTTTGCCCCCCACCCACATCTCAAGACATCTTCTATTTCTGTTGTCAGTATCCATGAGCACCAACCTGCTCTTCTTATTCTGCTCACTGCAACTCAGAGCCGTTGCACAAGCAGTTTCCTTTACTCAGAAGATCTTTCTCTAGTCATTACATGGTTGTTTTCCTTTTCCACATGTCTTAGTTAAAATTTTAGCTTCTTGAAGGTGTTTACTGTGTACCCAGTTCTGAGTTGAAACGGGCATCACTGATAAGCCCTTCATGCCCACTTGTGCCAAGTTTGCACCGGTGAGGAATTTGGGACACGTTTTCTTTTTCCTTTCAGATATTGGTATAGGGGAAAGAAACTCCCAAGCTGCTAGATTTTCAGTATGAATTCATGTTCTCTAAAATTGAAGAATGAATTCTAGGAACAGTAGAAGCTAACAACAGTGTAACATATGGGATGAGGGGAGGGAGATCAGCCAAAACCACCAGTCTTGAAAGGTAACATGGCATGGAATCTACTGTGCCTGGGTGCAGGCAGGCAGAAAGCAATAAGGCTGTCTGCAGAGAACGAAGAGAAATATGTCCCTTTCATAGGAATGGAAAGAAGGCAAGGGACATTAGGTAGGAAAATTTTAATAAACATATGTGTTCAAAATTCTCTGGAAGTCTTGCACCTCAGCGGGCAAAGTCTTTGAAATGTCCAGTGTAAATTTTCAAGTGTCTACTCATGTCCCCAGATGTTCCCAGGACCTGCAAGATTCCTTGCCCTTTCTTATCTCCATCACAACATTCTGTGCTTGCTGATGGCAACTTTGGTACTGAGCTGAGTTCCCTGCAGAGAGTAGTGTCTCTGCTGGCAAGCAGGTTGGCAGCTGGGGGAGTTAGGTTTGACTTGAGCCTTATAAGCAGAATATATTTATTGGGGGAAAGAAAGCTTCTGTCTGAAGGACAGACAGAAGGGGTCCCAAGTTGGCTGCTGAGGACCCCACCTTTTCTAGGGATTGTTATAGAGCAAAACTATGAGATAAGGTGAGTTCAAGGTGGGGAGAAAATGGGAAATCACAAGGTGGGCATGAGGTGGGACAAAATTATGGTCAACCAATGAGGTTAAGAGCATAATTGCTCAGGTAATATTGATTAAATTGGGATCAAATGAGGAAATAAGTCATATAGCAAGTGGGCATGAATCAGAACAGGAGCTCTTCCACCCCACTGGTGCAGACTTTGTAGCTTCCACTAGTTTGGGTCTTCCTAGTGTCGATCCTTAATACAGACTTGCATGAGACATTGCCATGGGCTCTAGGCCTTCAGCTGGACTAGTAAGTGACACTGCTGTCGGATCCAAGCCCTCAGCTGGATTCTTTGGGTCTCTAGTGTGTAGACAGTTCTCCCGCACTCTTATGCATTTGACTCATTGGGGGAAAATTGTAAAATCCTATAAATCATGTGTCCTGTATTTAATCCTTCCCTTGTAAACCCTGACTACAACAGAACATATTGTAAAATGTGACATATTTGGAGCATATTTCGTGCTTTATCTAATATTTAGCAACACAACTCAGGAAGAGAATCCACAATGAGTTAGTTTCACTGAAATCCTGGAGATATGGGGATGTGTTTCTTTAATTGGAGCCTTACCATTATATAGTAACAATTGCATTTCCATGTCAATATCCAGACTGTTTTATATGTTAATGTGTACAGTGGTAGGAGTCCCTCATACAAGTACTGTGAGATAAATCATTTTGTAATCATTAAGTTTTATTTAAAGTGAAGTTGTATAGTCAACGCATTAGAAATTGTAGGAGTATGCCCTATAGAGCCATAAAAGGAAGACTCCCTTTAAGAAGGATGTTATCAGATGAGATTCATTCTCTGCAGAAGTCACTCAGGCCCAAAGTGAGAGTGTACCAAAATGTAAAATAAAGCTATGATCCAATTAATGATATTTTGAGAAGTGAGAGAATAGAAAAACATGGAAAAATTAGAGGGGTATTCTGCCTGACTGGTAAAAAGAAGGGTTTCAGAATGCCAGAAATGGGAAGGTCATCACCACTGGTGAAGGAAGGGAGCCTTCCTGTGCTACAGGGAGCTGAGCCCCATACCTAGACTTCTCCTGCTATCTGTCATAGACCCGGGAAATCCCCCTTCCACTTCCACCCTCCGCACAATGGAACTTCGACAAGTCATGACGAGGTTTGGCACAAAGACTGCAACACTGCCCCTGAAGGTTGAATCAGGTCTTACTTCCAATGAAACAAAAGGGCCCTTTTCCCGGGAGCAACACTCTTAAATCTGTCAAGTTCTCACTCACCAGTCCTCAGGACTGGCTCCAGGAGTACAGGGAGAAAAGGAACACAGCGCTAGGTCCTCAGGTGTGAAGTGACTTGTGCATTTACAGTATGGCAGCTCTTGTCAGAGCCTTTGGTTATGTCAGTGTCTGGAAACCCTAAAAGCTCACACAAAACAGGCCTTGGCCTCTTATTTATTGAGCATATAGTGACTCTATCCAGTCTTGCCATTTTGGGGAAACACTTTTCCTTCAATCCTTCATTTTCTAATGAGTAAAACGGAAGAAGGATCTTCTACAAATACTGCTAAGGTAGGAAGTATTGGAAGAAGCTTGAGCCTCTGGGGTGACTTGTGGACAATAGCTACATTTGATGGAGCTTGAATCTGCAGCTCTGGACGACAGAAACAGGTCCACACAGGCACAGCCCCAGAACACACTGTGGGGCCGCCCTGCCCATCAGCATCTGGAACCCATCCCTGAAGCATGTGCACAAATGTAACTCAGTGGCCTGGGCACTGGACAGCAACTGCCAACACTTAGGAAGTAACACTGTCAGTAAACAACCACAAAATGAAAGTACATGCATGAACATTGCAATAAATGTTATAAGGGAATTTTTACAATACTTTGAAGAGTGTAGGGGTTATTTATTTTTTATTTTTATCTTAAGGAGCATAAAACCCAACAATACAAAACAGAATAAAGCCAATCAAAACAAAGCAGTGAAAGTAGTACATAACTTCAAAACAGGACCATAGGTTATCTACAATGGCTACCACAGTATACCTTGTTATCTTCACAATAGTCATCCATTTCCTAAGACATAATAAAATTGAATAAAACAAAACAGAATAAAACTAATCAAAATGGAGCATTGAATAAAACAAAACAAGGTCAAAACAATACAGAACAGTGAGAACAATACTGGATGTCAAAAACAAGACAGAAGGAAATCCCCCATATTTGCCATGTAGCACGCTGTCATCCTCCTAATAGACGCTTAGACTACTGGCCTTAGCCCTGCAAAGTCAATCGAACAATACAAGCGTTTAGTTTTTGTACCTCAGCTACTATCAGCTCAGCCTGTCCTCTGAACCGGTCGGTTGCTCGAGGGAGGGGGTGTCTTGATTCTCAGTCCACGTGCTGGTGGGCTCGCAGGAAAGGCGATCTGACTTCTCTCTTCCTGGACCCCGCCTGGTTTGCGTGCTTACAGAAGATCAAACTAGCTTCTGGGTGTGCTCCTCCCAGACCCGACATGGCCTCTGCTAACTCACAGGAAGAGCAGACTAGCTTCTCTCTTCCTGGGTCCCTCATGGTCTGCATCAAGAGTGCAGGTTTTAGCCGGGCGTGGTGGCGCACGCCTTTAATCCCAGCACTCGGGA
>RJWM01013371.1:0-53606 GCA_004363535.1 Dasyprocta punctata
TCCTCTTGGGATGTTCTAAATAGACCACACATTAGCTGACAAAATATGTTTAAGAAAATGTAGAGGAACTGAAATCCTCTCATGCATATTATCTGACCATAGTACAATTAAACAGGAAATCAAAGACAAAAGAAACCACAAAAACTACATAAACACATGGAAATTAAGTAACAGTCTTTTGAATAGCCAATGGGTAACAGAGGAAATTAAAGATAAAATTAAAGAGTGTATACAATTAAATAAATGATAAGGCCAATACAACATTCTGGAACATACAGCCCTATAAGGGAAATTTATAGCAGTGAACTTTCGCATCAGGAAAACAGAACAACCTCAAATGAAGAACATGATGTGAAACCTTAAACTTCTAGAAAAAACAAATCAAACCCAAAGCTCATACAAGGGAAGAAATAATAAAGACTAGAGCAGAAACAAGTGCAATTAAGACTAAGAAAACAATATAAAGAATCAATTAATTGAAAAGCTGATTTTTTGAAAGGAAAAATAAAATTGATAAAACGTTAGCTAACCACATCCAAAAAAAAAAAAAAAAAAAAAAAAAAAAAAAAAAAAAAAAAAAAAAAAAAAAAAAAAAAAAAAAAAAAAAAAAAAAAAAAAAAAAAAAAAAAAAAAAAAAAAAAAAAAAAAAAAAAAAAAAAAAAAAAAAGAAAGAAAGAAAGACAGAAAAAACACAAATTCAAGAAATTAGGAATGAAAAGAAGGAAATCACAATGGATCCTACAAAAATCCAGAAGATTATCAATATGTATTGTTAGAACCTCTACTCTAATAAAATGGAAATCACAGAAGAAATGAACAGATTCCTAGACACAATTGAATTGTCAAAATGAAATCAAGAAGATATAAAAATTCTAAATTACCTGGTATCAACCAATGAAATATAATTAAAAATTTACCAACAAAGAAAAGCCCAGGCCCTGATGGATTCACTGCTGAATTCTACAAGAAATTTAAAGAAGAAATAATCCCACTAATGCTAAAACTCTTTAAGGAATTTGAAACGGAATCAATACTTCCAAAATCATTGTTGGGAGAAAGTTTTACCCTGGTTCGAAAATCAGAAATGAATCCAACCAAAAAAGAAAACTACAGGCCAATCTCTTTAAGGAACGTAGATGCAAAAATCCTTAATAAGATGCTATGAAAAAGAACTCAGCAAAGCATCAGGAAAATTATGCATCGTAACCAAGCAGGATTCATTTCAGGGATGCAGGAATGCTTCATACATGTAATACACCATAACAAAACTAAAGACCCAAATCACATAATTATCTCAATAGATGCAGAAAAAGCATCTGATTAAGTCCAACACCCATTCATGGTAAAAATCTACAGAAAATTGAAATAGATAGTCTTTACCTCAATCTGATAAAAGTCATCTATGACAAACCAACAGGTAGCATCATTCCAAATGATCAAAAACTGAAAGCTTTCATCCTAAATCAAGAACAAGACAAGGATATTCACTATAGCCACTCTTATTTAATATAGTTCTAGAACAATAGCCAGAGCAATTAGACAAGAGAAAGAGATAAAAGGAATAAGGATAGGAAAAGAGGAAGTTAAATTATAATTATTTGCAGATGACCTGATACTCTACATAGAAGACCCCAAAAACTCCCCCAAAAGACTTGTAGACTTAATAACTAAATTCAGCAGTGTAGCTGAATAAAAGTCAACACTCAAAAATCAATAACATTTCTACACACAAGCGGCAAACTCACAGAGAAAGAAATCAGGGAAACACCACCCTTTACAATAGAATCCAAAAACTGAAATACTTAGGAACCAATCTAATAAAGGAAGTAAAAGATCTAAACACTGAAAACTATAGTACTTTGAAAAAGGAGATTGAAGAGGACATCAGAAAATAGAAAAATATCCCTTGCTCATGCACAGAAAGAACCAACACAGTGAAAATGGCCCTATTCCCAAAACTGTTATACAGATTTAATGCAATCCAAATCAAAGTACCAATAGCATGCCTCACAGAACTAGATAAAATATTCCTAAAATTCATTTGGAACCCAAAGAGACCTAGACTAGCAAAAGTAATTCTGGGTAACAAAGGCAAATCAAGGGGCATCACAATCCTTGACCTGAAATTATACTACAAAGTTACTGTGATAGAATCAACATGGTACTGGCAAAAACAAACAAACAAAAAAACAGCCTGAGGGTCTGTGGAACAGAATAGAAGATACAAATGCAACTCCAAAGACAGACAGCCTATCTTTGACAAAGGAGCCAAACAAGTTCACTGGAGGAAGGATAGTCTCTTTAATAATAAAAATTGACTTTCCACATGCCAAAGACTGAAATTAGACCCAAGCCTATTGTCATGCAGTAAACTGAAGTCAAAATGGATCAAAGATCTCAATATTAAAACAGAAACATTAAATCTACTAGAAGAGAAAATATGTAAAAATCTTGAAGACCCAGGCATAGGTGGCGACTTTATGAACAAAACCCAGACCACACAGGAAATGCTACAAAGAATTAACAAATGGGATCTCACTTTATTGAAAAGCTTCTGTACAACGAAAGAAATTACCAACAGAGTGAAAAGACAACCCACAGAATGGGAAAAAATTATAGCCAGTTGTTCCTTAGACAAAGACTTATATCTAGAACATACAAAGAATTGAAAAAAATCAGGTCATCCAAATTCAAAGACAAAATCCCAAACTGGGCATCTGAGATGAATACACACTTCTCAGACAAAGAAATACAAATGGCAAATAAATACATGAAAAAATGTTCAACGTCATTGGTCATTCAAGAAATGCATATTACAACAACACTGAGATTCCATCTCACTCCAGAAAGAATGGCTGCCATTGAGAGATCAACCAATTACAAAAACTAGAGGGGCTCTGGGGAAAAAGGAACCCTTGTTTACTGTTGGTGGGAGTACAGACTGTTACAACCACTCTGAAAATCATTATGAAGATTCCTCAAAAATCCAGGATTAGAGGTTCCATTCAACCCAGCTATTCCACTTCTAAGTATCTTCCCAGAAGCATTAAAAGCATCATACCACAGTGATGTATGTACATCCATGTTCATAGCAACACAATTTGTAATAGCTAAATCTTGGAAACAACCCAAATACCCATCAACCGAGGAATGGATAAAAAAGATGTGCTTTTGTAATATAATGGAGTACTACTTATCCATAAAGAAGGATAAACTTGAGACTTTTATAGGTAAATGAATGTAACTTGAGACCATACTCATAAGTCAAATAAATCAGACCTGTATGTGTAAACATATTATTGTCTCACTAATGTGAGAAGTTGAACAAGTAGATATGATCCAAAATATACAATAGATATTGGAACTGGTGAAAATTGTTAAAAAGAAAAGAGAAACTAGGATGGGGTAAAGGGAAAAGGAAGGAAGGAGAAAGGACAAAATATAGATATAGATAGATATAGATATAGATATACACAAGATAGTTAAGATTGCTATATAGCTAGTTTCTCTTTGTTGAAAAGAAAGGTTTGTACTAACATTGTTCGGACCCGATACCAGGTTGATATCTTGTACTCTCAATAATTACCACAAAGATAACAGTATGCAATATGCCAATTATTGTTACTATCCTACTAGCCTATTTCAAAACTCTGTTTCATTGTTGTTTTTTTCTTGGTCTCTTTAAATTAAAAAAAATCTGAACGTGTCTAGGAAAGAAAACGGAACATATTTTAGCCATTTAAGACATATATGTAATATAGAAAAAAACCACAAGTATATGTGTCCACATACACATACACATGCAGACACACACACACAAGCTCTACATTTACCAAAAAAAGGAAAAGGGAAAAGAAAGAAGAGAGCTATCTGTAGGATGCATGAAGACAACCCTATGCAAGAACATGCATTTTTACTTAGATTCCTTCATTTTATGTTCTGGATAATTTCCCTCTTGTCCTAATAGAATGCTGAGTTCAATATTTTAGATTGATACTGACTCCTTGAACAACCTCCCCCCTTACAATCCACTCAAAACATTTGGGGAAGACCTTCAAGGGACTGACCAAGACATGGGTGGGAGGCAGAACAGAGAGCAAGGCAGCTGCAGACAGACCACCAACTTTCAACCATTTCATTTGTTCATCATTTGTATAGCACTCACTCTCCACCTCTTAATAGTAACTGACACATAGCGAATGAATATGTGCTCAATGAGTAAATAACTTGTGGAGTAGGTAAGTGAATAAAAAGCAAACAAAACTGAAAAAGGGAAGTGCTTTTATTTAAATGGCCCAGGATGATGGTGTCAGCAAAAGTAACGAACCTCCAATGTCTAAAATTCTCAACACGTGGCATCTTCTTGATCTGAATTGCATCACTCTCAGAACGGACTCAGAGTTGGGATAACTGTCACTAGCATTTTATGGGAAAATATTGAGTCCTCTCCTCTTTGACAGAAGTTAATGAAGTATTTCAGAATTTCTTTTAGAAATCTCTTATTTTACAAACAAGGAAACTGAAACCAAAGATCTCATTGATGTTTATAGTAAGACAAACAAGATTAACATCCAAAATTCCCGAGTTTGGACATTATTTTTAATGTTCTTATTGGTCAATATTAAAACACAGAGATCACATTTGGAGGATAAAGTCTAAGTAAAAAAATGTACAAAATAAGAGAATGGTATTTGAAATTCTTGAAGGATATTTATCACGTAAAGAACTTCATTCATGATTTGCACTGAAAACACAAAACACATTTTGATTGGCAGTGCATCCAGTTTAACAAAGTTGGCACTAAATAAATGCATTAGTTACCGAAATCCATGAATTACTGCCAGTAAATAAAATATACTTCACTAATAAGAATGGTGGTGTCTGGGTTCAGAAATTATACTATACAGTCTCTACTAGAAGAACTATCTGTGAGATCAGTCTTATGCCTTCAGCAGTTGTAAACATTTAGCTTTTCAAGTCCATTCAAATGCTCTTTTCACCTTGGATACTGACATATATTCTCCTCTCATTTTATAAATAAGGACCCAAAAACTTAAGATAAACTTGAAAGGCTGATTGTTCTTTCACTTCTCCACAATATTTTTTAAAATATCCAGGTCAAAAACAGTTAAGTGCATAAACAGATGAAAACACAAAACCATAAACGTAGTTGCTGAAAGCTGCACCTGCAGTCACAACTCTCACAGTCTAATAGACAGTTTAGAAAACAGAGCAGTCAACTCTTTATTTTATAGTTTGAAAAACTTCGTCCACATGACCTGGACTCACATGTGGACTGGCATCAAAAGTTGTCTACTGGCTTTCTGAGAAACTGTATCATGCTCTGCCTACAATTTGATGATCCTAAAATATATCAATCAAAGAGTTCAAAAGGAATAAAGACCTCCTGGTTTCCGGTTTTCAAGGTATCCATGAACCAACAGCTCCCATGTCTTTTTTTTTTTTTCACACTGAATTTCCAAGTAGCAGTTTACCATGGGTCTGTGGAAAAAACAAAAATTAAGGTAAAAGTATTACAATGACTTCTCATCATCAAACATCAATGAAAAGATATAAATACTATAAGACTTGAACTTACCTATCATGTGCTTTTACACAAACATGGTCTTGACTGCTGCCACAGAGAACATTGATAGCCAGACTGCTTCAGAGAAGATTCTTCCTGAGTCATAACAGTAAAGCTCAACATTTTATCTAAACAACTCTCATAAACAGGTAACAGATAAATAGATAATAAGTGAATAGATAATACATTGCAAGATGTGCTTCTTGTTGGACTGCATAGTCATTTATGTTGCATTTTAAAAATAACTGCATCTGCATTGCAATTAAAGATTATCAGCTAGAAAACTGACTGATTTACTGTACAATAAAAATAAAGTCTTATCCCGTAAGGAATTTACATGTAGAAATCAATGGCCACTGCCATTCTGGACTAGTGCTCAGCATTTTTTACATATTGGTTTTAATAAAGCTGAAAATTAAAAAGATGCTATAAAATTGAGAAAAGGATTGTGTGAAACTGTTTAAAAAGCATAAATAATGTGGAAACTTCTAAGGAGATTTATGCCAAAATTATCTACACAAATACTTTTCTCAGAATCAGAAAGCTATCTGATTAGAATGTCTAAAGACAAGGGTAAAGGGAAGTAATGGAGAAAAATCACATTCATTATTTACAAAACGAAGACTGAAGCTGCTATTACCTGCTTAAAAATATACTGCAAGCTAAAATGATGTACCAAAGGACAAGTGTGTGGGAGCAAGGAGCATGTCTTATCATTTACAAGCAAAGTTGAAAACTGAGTGAGTCAGGACTGAGCATGGTGGTATGGACCTGTAAATAGTCTGAGGCAGGAGGCTAAGGCAGGAAAGTCATTTGAGCCCAGGAGCTCAAGACAAACCTGAGAAACAAAGCAAGACTACATTTCAAATGGTAATGAATAAATAATTTAATAATAATAATAATAATAATAATAATAGTAATAAAATAAGTAAATGAGTCAGGGCTTTCACTTCCATTCAAGATACAGTAAAATATTCTAGACTTAATCTTTCTATGTGAAATAGCCACAGGACCAGATAAATATCTGAAAAAGTAATTTTTAAGATCTCAGACATCAGACAACACACAACAGGGATCCCTGAGACATCGGACACAAGTGAGGTAAGCCCTGTATTTCCCTCCACTCACTTTCTTGAGAGTGATTGCAGGATACAGTTAAGGGAGGTTTGACCAAAGTGGAGCCTGACAGATGGGGGTAAAGTGATGGAGAGTTGAGGAAGATGAACATAGCCAGGCTATATGATGGGGAACACGGAATTGCATGCAGAAAATTCTGGAGATCTGCAGAAGATTCCTCCAAGTGTTCAGCTGAGTACTGACCAACACATGTGTGCTAGAAAATTATCCATACTCAAGAAAACTAAAACAGTACCACTACTCATACGAGATGACATTGGTAGTTGTTTCCACCAGCAGATTGCAAAAAAACCCATAATTCTCAGGATATTAAGGATTCAGGTCTTAAACTCTAGTGGAGCATAACCACAATCTAAGTACTGAAATGTTATCATCTGAAAGTCTTACGTGGGCTTGGGGTATAACAAAGTGGGAGGGCATGTGCTTAGCATGTATGAGGCCATGGATTCAATACCTAAAACTTCTTCTCCCAAAATAAAAACATAAAAATGCTATAAATGCAACATAAAAGAATCCAACTGTTTGCAATAAGTTAACAAAACTTAGGAATATTCATATGTATACAAAAGTTTTCAGCACATAGCAAAGCAGAATTTACGAATCCAGGATGCAAATTAAAATTAGTAGGCATACATTGAAACAAGAAGATGTAACTCATGATTAATGAAAATTGAATACAATAAGACTGATATAAATTTTAGAATTACCAAATAAAGACATTAAAAACATTAAAATGTCTTCCATATGTTCAAGAATTTAAGTAGATAGATGAACAATGGAAAATACAAATCAAGCTTCTAGTGGTGAAGGCTACAGTGAAAAATTTACAAGATTAGATTAATGTCAGTCATTCCAGAAAAAAGTGATTAATAAATTTAAGCTATCACAATAGAAACCACCTAAAAAGAAACTTGGGACAGAAAAAGTTACAAGATGAAAAGAGCATCAGTGAATGAGGAGACCATGTCAAGTGTATTCACATGTGTGTACCTGGCAGTTGCAAAGTAAGGAAGAGCAAAGATGAGGCAGGAAAAAAAATATATGAAGAAATAATTCTTAAAAATTTTCCAAACTTTATAAAAATTATAAGTCTAAAGTCACAGGGAACTAAACAATCCCTTGGCATGAGAAAGATGAAGACCCCACCAACGCTCATCTAACCAAATTAATTAAAGTTAGTGATACAGAGAAAGATCTTAAAAGACATTCAAGAAAATGACATCCTATGTTTAGAAGAACAAGTGAGGATGATAGCAGATTTCTTGTTGGAAGCAATTCAAGCTGGTAAACCGGTGATGCAATATTTCAAAAATATGGGAAGCAAAAATACTGTCAATGTAAACTTCCTTAGGCATCAAAAATATATTTAAGATATATAAAACCTGAAAGGATTTATCCCCATGAAATGATCACTAAAATATGCCATGAACATGAACCAAATACTCTCAAAGAATGTAAACATTTTATGTTGCAAACACTAATTAAAATAATAACAATAAAAATGAAGACTAGAAAAGGTGATTTAGAGTTGGAGGAAGGGAATAAAACAAATTTTAAGATGTATCATGTAGATGTACCTACTCCTTAAGAGCAACGTAAACTTCATGTACTGCAAACATGTACTAATAAAATAAAATTACAACAATAAACAAAATAAGTGTTAAAAATGGTTACTAAAATAAGTACTACAGAAAATATTACAGGCAGAGGGAAATGATACTACACGAAAATCTAGGCATATGCTAAAATTAAACCCCACTGGAAATGGTAACCATGTGGGTGAATAAATATTTTTTCTTACTATTTCAGAATATATTACTATATTATCACAAAGGTTATTTACTGGAAGGAAGAAATGGAATTAAGATTCTTAAACCATAAGTGAAGAAGATTCTTATACTATATGTGAAATGATAGAATATCATTTGAGGGTAAACTATAATAACTTAAAGATACATGTTATCGTAATATTCTAACAAATGAAATCTAATAGAACAATTTCAAGAATCCAAAGGAAGGCCAAAGAGACAGAGGGAGGGAAGGAGGGAGAGAAAAAGAGAAAAAGAGAGAGAGAGAGAGAGAGAGAGAGAGAGAGAGAGAGAATAAAAATCCTTGGGACAGATAGAAAATAAAGGGCTGAGAGTTTTGCTCAATGGCTTAGGTTTGTGTCTGGCAGGCTTGAAGCTGTGAGTTCGAGCCCTGGTGCCACCAAAAAAAAAAAAAAAAAGAAAAAGAAAAAAAGAAAATAAACAGGATGAGAGATGAAAGTAAACTCAATGGCTACATTAAATATAAATGGCCTAATTATCTTATTAAAATGTAGAGATGGCTGGACTGTACAATCAAAACTCAGTTATATGCTGCATTTAAAAAATAGGTTTTAATTAATAAGGTACAGATGAGCAAAAAAGATGAAAATAAGATGTACAATGTTAATAGTAATAAAATAAAGTTGTATTAATATTACCTAAAACAGTTGTCAGAGAAAAGGAAATACAAGATCATTTTATAATAGTCATCAATCTATTGAAAAAAATGATAATCCTAAAAGTTTACACAACAAATAACACGAAGTGTCAATGTTCATTCAAGAATAAATAGGCAATGTAAATGGTCCTCTGTCTACAAGCAAATTAAATTTATAACTAGCATCTACTTCACAAAGTAAACTAGATTCTAATGGCTTCACGAGAGTATTATACCAAGTATTTAAGGATGAAATCCTTTGAGCTCTACCACAATCATCCAGAAAAGTGTAAAGCAGTTTGTTCTTGTTTTCTGAGGTCAACATTTCACTGATTTCAAAATAGCATAAAGAAATTACAAGAAAATAAAATTGCAAATTAATAAACCTCATAGACAGAAGTGTTAACAATGTTAACAGAATTCTATATAAAAAACAACTTGAGTTTAACATTCAAAATAAATAAATGTAATCTATTATATTTAGCAATTTAAAAGGAGAAAATATTTCACCTATAAATAAAGAAAACTATTTGAGAAAACCAAGAATACATTCAAAATAAACACTATCAGAAGACTTGGAATGGAGTAAAACTTTATCAACCTGATAACATTATTGAGAAATTTATGGTCATCACTGTGCTCACTGATAGAAAATGAAATGCTTCAACCCCCAATTTAGGGTCACTCTCACAAGGGCATCTACTCTCATTCTGTTTAACATTGTACTAGGGGTTCTAACCAGTAGAATAAAACAAAATAGAAAACATAATGACACACAGATTGAAAAAGGGAGATGTAAAACTGTCTTTATGTACAGACAACATGTTCATTCATATAGAAAATTCAATGAATTTTACAAATAAGAACTATCATATTTTATAAGATTGCAGAATACAATATAGATAGACAATAGATAGATGATAGATATGGATTAGACAGATGATAGATGAGAGACAGGAAATAAACAATTATGTTTCTATATACTAACAACAAACATTAAAAAACGATAGCTTGCAATAGTGTCAAAACAAGGAAAAGACAAAATAGAGACTATATTTGAAGAGTGAAATTGGTTTAATACTGCATGAGCAGTTAGAAGAAGATGAAAGCAAGTGGATGGATATGCTTCTCCTATGCTGGAAGCCTCAGCATCGTGGAGATGACAGTTCTCAGTGAAGTCATTTGTGTTGCTCAGGTTTCAGTCAGTGTGACAAAATGCCTGAAGAAAATCTCTATAGGAGAAGGACTTATTTTAGCTCATGATTCCAGTCCATGGACAGCTGGCTCTGTTGCTATGGTCTGTGGTAAGGCAAAACATTGTGGCAGAGAAGGTATGGTAGAGCAAAAACCTGCTTATTTCAAGGAAACAGAGACAGAGAGACAAACAGACAGACAGACAGATGTAAGAGAGAAAGAGAAGAGAGATGAGGGAAAAAAGAAAAGAGAAGAGGAAAGAGAAGGGGACAGAGGGACAGAGGGACAGAGGGACATGGAGTGAAAGAAGACAAACTATAACCTGTCCAGGGCACACCCATTGGCCCCCAGTGAACTACTTCCTCTATGAAGGTTCTACCACCTAAGATTTCTACCACCTCCCAATAATTCCACCAAACTTTGAATCACTCTAAGGATTAATCCACTGATGAAGTTAGATCCCTAAGGATCCAGCCGTCTTCCCCAAGGTCTGCCTCTGAACATTGTTGCATTGGGGACCAGGCCTTTTAAACAGGAGTCTTTGGGGAACATTTCAGATCCAAACTACAACAGGTTCCATAGACTAAGCACAATCTCAATCAAAATTCCACAGATTTCTGTTTGTTCACTTTTAGAAACTGATCTCAAGATCTAAAATTCGTATGGAACTGAAAATGTCTTAGAATAGTGAAAAACCCTTTAGAAAAGAAAAAATAGGAAAGAAAACCTTACTTGATTTCAAGAGCTGTTTTAAAACTATGATAATCAAGACACTATGCTATTAATATATGAGATCAGGTAAACATATTAATGGAAGAGAATGGGGGATTTCATAAATCAACACTTGTATTTGATTTTTTACAGAGGAACCCATTCAATTCAATAGATAAAGAGAACATTTCCAATAAATGGTGCTAGAACAACTGTCGATACACATAGCAAATAAAAAATTACCCAAAATTGATCATAGGACACATGTCAATTCTAAAACTACAAGATTTCTATAAAAGTATCCATTAAAATTGCTGTGATTTTCAGTTGGACAAAATTATCTTAGATATATAAATCAAATTATTATCTATAAAGCAAATACTGACAAATTAGACTTTCACAAAATTTAAAAATATTGCTATTCAAAAATTCCTTTTTCGGGAGAATAAAATGTAGACAAACCACAGACTGAAAAACTAATTACAAAACATATACCTAATACAGAACTTGCATCCAGAATATACAAAGAACTCTGAAAACCTAGTAACGGGGAACAAAGACATAAAAACAGGCAGAAAAATCGCTGCACACCTTCCCAGAAAAAAATTTGTAAATGTAAACAAACACATGAAAATATGTTCAAAAACATGCACATTAAAGCCGCTACATATCTGTTACAATGTCTAAAATTAAAAGATAATTGACAACATGAAGTGTTGATGAGGAATTAGAGCACCTGAAATTTTCATATACAACCAGAAAGCACTTTGGTATGTTGTTACAAACTAAATATACACATACTTTATTATCAAATCATTCCATTTCTGACTGTCCATTCAAGAAAAATAGAAGTACATGTTCATACGAATACCTGCAGTTTTACTCCAGTGTTTACAGCAGGTTGTTTATAAGTCACCAATTAAAAACAACTTAAATATCCATCAACTATTGAATGAACAAATAAAATTTTGTGCTCATGCAAGGGATTAGTACTCAGAAGTAAAAGCTAATGAGCTATATAATATGGATGAATCTCAATATAACTGTGCTCAATAAGAGAAACCAGGCCAAAAGTGATGTATTGTTCGTTTATATAAAACCCTAGAAAATATGAACTAACCTACAGCGACACCAAGCAAATCAATCTTTGCCTGGGGTTAGGGGAAAACCACTAATAATGACTTAACATTGCCCTTTCTCATTGCCAGTTTGTAAGACTTGGGATTTTACTGCAGCTTATGTTCAAGGTGCAGTCAGGAGAAGCAGAGAAGAGCAGACCTGGCTAGGGAGCCCCATGGGAGGGAAGCTGACAATGAAGACCAAACCCTTAAAGCTGTGAATGTACCCTTGCCTCCCACCACAACCACTGCCCTACATTACCCTAAGTACTAATGAGACAGGAAGAAACACACTCTAAGGGCAGATGGTTTTAAAGATATTGATTATGGAAAATATTAAATTGATTTTCCATGTATCCCTCTCTTAGGGGAAAGGTCAGTCTGCACCTTGCTGTATCAGCCTGTGTTTTCATTTTTTATCTTCTTGGTGGACACTACCACCTGACTTGTGATTTAAAGTCCTTCAGGTTCTTTCCCTTGCCTACCATGCCGGTCCCACCCCAACCCTAACTTCATGGATACCAAACTACTCCATTTGTCCTGAAAAACAAACATGTTTGTTCTATGCTTTTCCATAAAGCATTTAGAGATGCTAATAATTTGGATTTTGGTCCAAATGCAAAGGTGATATTTAAAGCAAGTCACATTAGTCACTGATATTGTTCATTTTTTATTTTAAAAAGGTGAGCCCAGACTTGAGAGGAGTTTACACGTGTGAAAATAGGTCTTGGGAGGCATATCTATGAGAACACTTTCTGGGTTGCCTATATTCATCTCCATGATGGGAAGCAGAAGAAAATTGTGCCAAACCATCCCTTGCAAGGTAAGAATATTTAAGTTTGATGAATGTAATTTTTGATGTATGTTATCTTATAGGTAAAAAGTGAAGAATCTTCTGTTTAGTGAGCTTAGATGTCTTCCTGTGTCAGGTTAAGCTTCAAAGAGAATTTTGGATGTTTTAAATGATCATGAAGTCATATGAGCAACTAAATATTTATTTAAGATTTCTAGGCTTCTGTAGGATTGGTGACCAGGAATTTTTACTGGAAACAACCAATAAAAATTTGTCATGCACATTTAATTATGCTAGTTACAGTGTGGGCAAAGCAGAAAAGACAGATCTTGTACTGATTTAGTTCTAGAAATCATCAGAATTAATACTATAGAGAAATTGCCAGACTTTTTATTAGTACGAAGATGGAAACAGAAACGTACAGACCATCAAAAGGATCAGCGGGAAAAAGGATGGGTAGAGAATGGCTGTGTCTGATGAAGTGGGCTGGGGAAAAGTTGCATGCAGTTGGTTGTAGACCCACATACAGCTCTCTCTCCATACTCTGGTTTTCTTCCAGTAGTTCCTGTAGTCTGGTTCCTCCCATCAACCGTTGCCATGACTTCACCAAGCTGAAACACAGAGTCTTTATGGAGGAAAAATACCTGTGTTCTTGTTGGTATCTTCCGTGGCCTCAGGAAAATCAGAGCCTTAAAACCCTTCTTAAGCCTGAGATCATACATCAACTTTCATGGAGAACGTTTTATCTTGGTTGTTGGACAGGTGCCTCGAGCTGTCTGAAAATTTATCTGACAAATTTGGAACTTTAGTCTCAGGAAATAATAGCGGTATTTATCTGGGGACCCAAGCCAGAAATTTGGGACGTTTTTCTTCACTGTGAACATTTAACCAATCTCTAGTTCACTCAGTTGAATCTCTTACGCGTCCCTCAATTCCATCCTGTTCTGTCTTTGGCATCTCTTTAACCTAGGGATCCTTGACTATTCTCCTCGGAGACAGTTTATCCCTGACCTCTGGAGCACAGCAATCCATGGGATTTCTTTTTCCCCTCTGACCACTCCTTCTCAGATCTTTTTATAGAATTCTTTCTCTTTTTCAAATGTTCATTCTTGCTCCATCTACTCTTCTCATCTTTACACATACTCTGTCTATTCATTAACTCATAAGTTTTCTATTATGGTTTATGTTCCTCAAATCTAGTGAAAAAGTTACACTGCCTTCTTGTGTTTCAGACTATCACTGCCTACTGCTCATGTATAGCAACACCCATACAACCCCATTAAAATGCAGGGCTGGGATGAAAATTAGCACAAGATTTCTGAGTTCAATCCCCAGCAGTGCAAAAAAAAAAAATCTGATTTGCATGTGCTTATATATCAGTTGAAAAGTAAATTTAACTTAAAATAGAATAAATTTTCCAGAGGGCAATAACATAGGTTACATAAAAAGGCATAGAAATTGGAATGGCAGCAGTTTTCAACATCCACAATAGAGCAGGGCTTGCTAAATTATGAATTAAATTTGCACCTTAAGCTTCTATATACAACCAGATTATTAAATAAGGTGGAAGTATTTTTTGAGGTTTCAAGGGACTGGTTTTTTATTTCAAACAGACACTTGTCAGTATTCAATATCAAAACAGTAGCGCTACTGGTTCTTCTTTCTCTTGACTAGCCCCACAGAGACACCGTGACAAATGAGAATATATTTTAAGCCAATAAGCTGCAGGATGTACACCTCACAGACCTCACACAAAGCTCACCTAAAAGTGGGGATTGGGTGGGAGAAAAAACTTCAAAAATCAGCACACTGCCAGTCCACCGACTGTAGAGAACTCTGCACAACCAGGCAGGATAGCCATGCACACCAACCCCAAAGAAGCAGAATTTCAAATACAAAATTTCAAGAAGTTTTCACATGAGTTATTTAAGATTTCTCCAGCACTGACTGATACAAAGCACAATGAGATGGCACTTTTAGAGACAGCAGCTTCAGACCTAGAAAAGGGGTCTGAATGAGATGAATTCCACATGGCCGAATCAGTGGCAAAAACATTTACCTTTTCTTTCAAGGAGGCAGGAGAGAAATTAAGTGGTAACCTCAGCATTAAGGGAGGGACATATGACCCATTCATGGAGCAGCTGGGAAGGGGTTAGAAATTAAAACATTTACAGGTTTATAGCGTCTCAAAATTCTATCTTTCAGGCATCTTTCTTGGATGCATTTCAAGACTATGAGTTAGAAGGCACGGATGTTAACTAAGGAGGTATCAGGAGGTTCAGCCTAGTGCAGAAGCAGTGGGAATTCTCTGGGTGTTGGCATTGGGCAGTTTCAGGGTGACTGGCTGGGAGCAGGCGCAGAGAGCCATCAACTCACACTGAAGTGGAGGACACAGACCTCTACCAGCGAAGTCTGCAGAAAAAATGTTAGGCAGGAACGTGAGGCTGTATGGCAAATCACTGTGAGAACTTGGTAGGAAAGTATGTAAAGAATTAGTGATCTTTAGAAAGAAAATTAATCAAATGACAAAACAAGGAAAGTATTAATGTCAGGATTATTGACATACAAGAAAATAAACTGTAGTTGAGTAAAATATTTAGCTGAGTAAAAGCGACATTTGTAAAGTCATGATTTAAACATGCAGAGGACTGATTTATACTTATTGGGAAATGGGCAGTGAAGCGAGAGGTTGAGCAACAGTGTTAAATCTTCATCTGTCTTCAAATAAAAATGTACCCGCTAAACCTCACTGATTCTCCAAGAGCAGAGCAAGAGTACCGGTTAGCAATATGGAAACAAATGCCAGGGAAATGGATAAAAGAGCGAATGTGATCATTTCTGAGAGGGGAAGGGTACCCCACAAAACCAGACAGAACATGTTAGCTCTTTACACTATGTAAATTAGCAGTTTGGCAAATATTTTCTTAAAATATTATGCAATGCTTTGGAAGTAACTTTAAGGGGGCAAAATCATAAGTGTGGCACTCGGAACCAACAGAAAGAATGATAATGATTTGAGCACTTACATCTACCCAGACACTCAGCACATGGCAAATTCTGTTGGAATTTTTCCCTTTGCTTCAGCAAATTCTAATGTCTTGCTCCCGATAGAGCCTTTGCTCTCCCTGTGAGAGTGTCCTTAGGCAGGTCCCATGCAGGGGTAGCAGGCACAGTCTAGATTCTGAGAGGAGATGCCAAACAGGGGCCTCCCAGGACCAGTCAGGAAGGCTGGAAGACTTGTAGCTCAAAGAAATGAGCAATTCAATTAAAATTCTTCATTGAATGGGTTAAACCTTTCAGCCATCCATCGCACTTCAGCATCACCTGCTGTAACAAGATCACACCAAGCGAAATCTGAGTGAGAGCTGTGCATAAGGAGGAGGGGGAAGTGGAGTGAGGGAAAGAAGAGACGATTTCCTCAGGGCCGACTTTCCTTCTCAGATAAGCTGTATTTTTTGACTGTACTTAGTTATATGTCTTTCTTTTTTTCTTTCTCTCGGTCTCTTTAAACATTTACTACAGGGCCCTCAAGGATGCTGGAAATTTCCTTTGTTTGCACCCACTGATATTTGATACAGAAGTTTAATTCATTATAATTGATAAATCAAAGAGCCCATTAGTTACACCTTCCTCCAAGACTTACTCTGGGCGCAGTGAATAGGAACAAAGCTACTTGTTGAGATTTCTGTTGAATGCAATGGAATCCTCCAGGCATTCTAAGTAACAAAGCTAAGGGAGATAGAGGATTTCCAGGATGGTGATTGGTTGGTGTCTCACTGAAAGTCTCACCGTATTTCTAAAGTGGTGCAAGTGGCGAACTGATTTTGCCTCGCAAGCAGCCTTCGCAGAGGGTATGAGGATACAGGCAGGGCCAGCAGCTGCTGCTTTAGGTAGCTGATGTGGAGCAACTCCCTTTCAGAGATGGCTTAACTATCGCGAGCCTTTTCTTTCTATGGAAAAGGGAATGTTTTGTGGTGGTGAGCTGTGTGCCATACATTTCTCTCCTATCTTTTAAAGTTGCCTGTGTGTGGAGGAGGCTGCGTGGAGAAGACTGTATCAGAGGGAGTTCTTACTTGCTCTGACAAGGTGAATGGAGATCTATCTCCCTTGGTATGCCTGAGATGCGCGCTGTGGGCCTGACTCCCTTTGTCATTGCCCTGCCGGGGGACCACCCTCTTCCTGAGTCTGCTCCAGATCCTTGTCTTGAAGTGCTGAGTAAACCTCTCACATCTAAGTGCTAATGACACCACAATCAGGAGTAGAGTGTTTAATTTAGAACAAGAAAGAAGGTTAGAGTTCCTGCCCTCATTTCTGGGAGGGTAGTTTTGGATCAGAAGGTCTCATCCAGTCTCCACCAAATCGGAGATTTCATATTGGCCGATTCTGACAGCACACAAATAGCTGATTACAAAATCGGCTTCTGTGGCATTTGCCATGAAGCAGATATTGAAAATATGTTTAAATTTCATTAAAATCTTTGGAAAATTATAAAGAGGGTAAATGGCATGGTTTTTGCATTGGCTTAGACAGGATTTGTTGAAGAATCAAGTACATAATTTAGAATCAAGTACAGACACAAGAGTCAAACTTCATGAAGGAGCAGAAGGACTCAGGTTGAGGTATAGGAAACATTCTGAGAAAAAATTTAGAAGTCAGCTAGGTAACCTATATAATCTAACAGCCATTCAATACCCAGGGCCAATGTTTTACAACCTCAAAGAAGAGGTCATAAATACTGATGATCTGGCAGCAAGAACAGGCCCAAGTGGACCCTTCAAGGTCTGTGTAACTTCAGATCTACCTCTTTCGCCACTTTTGCCCCAGTCATTCAATTTATAGGCAGCAGTAAGACATTTTTCACTCCCACACTAACAGGTCCAGTGACCTTATTGGGGTGGAAATGAAAATCAAAGAAATGAATTTTAAAACAAAAGAACAAAAGTGCATTTTTAGCTAAGTTTTATGTTGATAAGCTTTATGCAATTTAAAAAGACTTATTTATTTATGAAATAGATCATGGCACTTGCCCCAAAATTAAGCAGCACACGACAAACTCAAGACATTCTATTCTTTGTCATAACGTAAAAACAAAATAGAAGTTGTGGCTGCACATGGGTGGATACGCAATACAAATCAGGGTCCCGACCATCCTGCAAGTGGGTCTGAAGCGAGGTCTTCCATAACATATGCTGCATCGGATTTGATGAAGAAGATTATAAAATGCAGGAGTGGAGTGTAAGGTTTAATGTCTATTTTGGAGTATAAGATTTAATGTCTATTTTGTCATGGGAAACTTTTAAAATCACCTTTAGAGCTGCAGTCAAGAATTGGGTAAAAATGAAATGGAAAGAAAATATAATTTCTATATGCTTTTTAAGGTTAATACAACCAGTCCTTAGACCTGTACATTTTAAGAGACTTGCGGCCACTGTCTTTGCTGCCTCCTAGGAAAATCCTGTGGAGAAACCACCTTTTTGCTTCCTGCCAGTGGCAATGCCATGGAAACACAGATTTCATCCACAAAGCCAGCCAGGTCATTTAAAATATCCACTCTTTCAAAAAAGACACACACAAAGACCGTTTTATAGTTTCTTATATTTTTAAAAGCAGCAGGATATTTAAAACTGACCCACTTTTTTTTCCTGATACAGTGAATTGTTAGCAATAGTCACAATATCACTGGCAAAATTACCTCCATTCCTTGTTATGTCAGGAGAAATTAAAACATTACTTGGCCTCTTGCTTTTCTGTTACATTTCAGCAACTTTAGGATTTCACAGGCCGGCACTGTGTTGGTTCCGTTCTGCAAGGTTAAGTTTCTGAAATACATATGTATGAGGTGTTTTTGAAGTAAAAATTATTCTGGCCCCTAAAAACATAAGTTTCCTGTTCCCTTAAAGGAGAGAATGGAGAAGTTATGACTATAGAAGGAAAAAGCATTCAACTCAGCTTCATAAAACCTGAATTCATAGTCTTAGAACTAGAGATCTTAGATTATCTCGGGGTAGCTGACACCCACATTTTACAAATAAGGAAAGTGAAAGTCCTTACAAATTAAAGTAAGGGAGAGGGAGTTAGAGCCCTGCTACTCATTGCAATCCTTCTCTTTACAAAACTCTGCCTCCCTGGATTAAGTCATTACTTTCTTTAAACACCTAGCTATAAATGGAGGTGTGGGAGACCAGATTTAAAGACTGTAAGGGTTAAGACATACTAGGATACCTAAGAAAATCAGGAGAAAGGCTCAGTCTATAGAGAATTGAATTCCAATTAAAATGACATCAACATCAACAATAAACTTCTGTACTGGCCATTCTTCCAAACCTATCCTCCTCACATAGTGAAAAAATGATTCACTCACAAGACCTATTTCCTCCTGGAGCTACAGAGCCTCCCCCAGGCTTTCCAGGGTCCTCTGAGATTCTTACCCATGCCACTGCTCAGTGATGAAAAATTTCATCATGCTGTGCAGGGATGCACTTTTTTTTTTTTTTTTAAACACTGTCTCCTAAAACTCTCTAATACTTCTCATCTTTTTCTTTTGGAAATAGCAAATAAACAAAAGGTCAGACATCTTATCAGTATGTTGTTAAAAGCGAATACTAAATAAGTGGATCTTTTCTGATCTTCTACTCAGGGGCAAATAGTATATAAAACGTGTTTTGCATATCGAATCCCCATAAACTTTGACAAAGGCTGTGTGAAGCAGGCTCATCATGTTGATATAGAGTTGAGTAAACTCTTAGAATAGTAGGGTGACTTTCTCAAATTTACCATGCTTAAAAATGGAAGAGTCCATTTTCAAACACAGATCTTTTTTCTAGTTCAATGCTTTCTCACCAAATCAAAATTAGGGTCTTTTTTTGCAATAAAAGCAGATGAATAGCACATGTATAGAAACTTGTCTCATACAATGAAGCAAGGGATCTAGTTCTGTTTGCCTCTGCAGTGCAAGACATAAAAGTAGGTATAAATTGAGAGATCAGAAGTGCTGATATTTGTAGGTTTTCCATGTACCATACTGAATAAACAAGTTTCTTGCCCGTTACTTGGCACAGGTGCAGCTTTATGTGATGTATTACTTTCTGAAGGTGTACATAATTTTGGTGACATATTAAGAAATACTCTTTTATTACTGATTTTTGGTGCTACATTAAGAAATATTCTTCTATTACTGATTTTAATGATTAGGATTCCCCTCTAATTGTTGACATGAGAGCTTATGACTAGGAAAGTAGGAAGGCTTCATTCGGGAAGTGAAATCTGATTTGAGGTATAAAGGATAACCAATTGCTATAATTTCCAATATGTTACATTAAAATTTGTCCCTTTCCCTGAGGAAAGCTCTGAAAATTGCAACTTTATTAAAAACATAAGTGAAACACTTTTAGCAGAATAAAATATTATTTGCAAAATAAATATTTTAAATGCATCTTCAATAAATTAGGCAACCATTTTCTATCCTGAAAATTTGAAATCTTGTCTTCTGTTTTTCTTAAGAAAATGCGGCTCATCTATATTAATGAAGGCTTTGATTATACATATGACGTTTAGGTAAGGAATGGAAAAATGACCAGAATACATTTTCTTCTGTATCTACACTATACATTAACTTTGAAGGTGGTTGCCATGTATTTAGTGCAGTATTTAGTTACCTAGTTAGGTCCTCAAATCACACAACCATAAGAAGCTTTATTAGAAATTGATCTGGACAGATAGGTTATAAACTGCAAAAGAAAAATGAAAGAAAACTCAAAGTTAATACCAAAGATGCTTATAGAGTCCACCTACTTTAAAATCCATAAAAGATTCTTTTCTGATGATATCCAGTTCTCTGATCCATCCTTTTCAATAAAGGCTGAACCAGACTGGCTCCATGCCACCCTCTCACTCTGATCTCAAGGTTATATTAGTTTTTGGTTTGGTTCTGTTTTTGCCTTGCTTTGCTTCACTTGCAAATCTCCCTGCTTCAGTATCTCTGAACCCATGCTGCTAACTCATGCCTGACTCCTGGTTGGATCCTTTGTATGACTGTTTCATTCAGAGAATACTGACTGTGGCTTGGGCCTGCACACAGCCAATCCCAGTGGTTCCTCAGACATGTACCTCTCTGCTGTGTCCCGCAGAGATCATGTAGGGGGTTGGTAACTTCATCCTTCATGCAGTGGTTCTGGGAGGTGGAGCTAGTGGGTGGCACAACTTTCATGGAAGGATTAATGCATAGGGGTGGGGCTAGGTCTGTTACCATGGAGTGGGTAGCCCATTTCACACCTGCTTTCATTCTCTTTCTCATTCATGCAGTACCTTCCACCATACCATCATACAGCAAGATGCCAGTGCTTTGGTACAGGGCTTCCCAATCCCAGAAGTGCGAGAAAATACATTTTTATCTTTTATAAGTTTTCCAGTCTTGGATATCCTATTATTGCAGCACAACATGGATTAAGACACTCTTTACCTAATTACTCCATGTTTGTGGTTATTGTACCTCTAATTGCAGATGCAGCTAAGCAAAGCTTTCCATGTTTTCTTCATTAGTTGAAATATTCATTGTGTTGTGAGTATGATATAAATTATAATAATCAATAAAAACTGATTAAACTATTTTTCAAAACCTCAGCACTTGACTATCACATAGTAAACACTGGTCAACATAGTTATTATTTTAGCATTCAATTAAATCATTCTCCAGATATGTTATGGAATAACTATTGGAAAGAAATGTTTTTAAAGTATGTTTCATTGAAAAGAAGGATAGCTATACTATGAAAAGACGTAGGACATGAACTCTAATGTCAGTGAATTTAAAGTATGGTGAGGGTAATATCTTTTTTTTTTTTTTTTTTTTTTTTTTTTTTTTGCGGCACCGGGGATTGAACTCACAACCTCACGCCTGCCAGGGCAGGCGTTTAAGGCACTGAGCCAAACTCCCGGCCCTGGTTTTTTGAGGCAGGGTCGCACTATGTAGCTCAGGCCGGCCTTGCACTCGCGTTGTAGCCCAAGTCGGCCTCGAACTCACAACGCTCCGCCTACCTCAGCCTCCCGAGTGCTGGGATTAAAGGCGTGCGCCACCATGCCCGGCTAGAGGGTAATATCTTGAAAACAAATCAGATACAATTCAAAGTTAAATAAGACGTGTCAAACAAGTAGAATAGAAATATCATGAGCAGGTAGATGAAAATAGCTTTTGGGGAGCTTATGAAATATTTATCAAGGAAGTGGTATTTGAGTTCAAACTGAGAATAAAACTTTAACAAGGTATAAAAATATTAAAATATATCATACAAGTATTGTGTTCAAAATGTGCTTTGGTAAGGAATTATCGGGACTAAGAAGTGGGCTTTGGGAACTACAGTAAAAAATAGTCAGAATAGAATGTCACATTGGTGCTGACTGGTATGGATTCTAAGCAACCAGAGTGAATGGCCTGCTTTGGGGTGTTTAATACTAATCTCTGCCCTTTTCCATCACACTGGAAATTGCAAGCATTCGAAGAACAGGATTGTAATTCAGGAACTCCCTTGGGGCTGCTTGCTCCCTTTCAAAACTGCGGGATTTCCTAAATACAACAAAATCAGAAGTTTAGTCTCTATTTTGGGCCTAGGACTGTGTTTACCAGACTGGTGAGTCTCCCAGTGTGTGCTGACTCCTCTGTGGGTTCTCATTAACGTGGCTCCTCAGCCCCTGCATGAAGCCAGGGTCCACTTGCAAACCGGTTCTGCACTTTGTCCTTTCGCAGTAGCTCAGGAAAGGATGGGTCAGAAAGTAACCCCTTTTCTCCACTGTATTCTCTGATTTCCATTAGATTAACACTCCAGCCCGCACACGCATCTACTGTGTCTTTACTGACAGCTTAGAGGAATTTTAGAAAAGCATTTTAGTGCATGGAATGATGATGCAAAAGTTACAGCGGACTTTGGAGTAATGGAGATCTCAATGAAGAGCCTTCAAAAGAGCTCTTTGGAGAGATCAGGAAAGATGTCGTAAAATGGGGAGCTGAGTATCCTAGTTCCCAGCCCAGTGTCACCCTCTATATTTCATTGTGGATCATTTTTAAAAACCTCAGTAATAATCCTAAAAAAGAAAACAAATAATGTTAATCAGAAAAAAAAGAAGACTGTAAAAATTTTTATTAAACTTCAAATATATAATTATGTCAGTAAAAAAGTAAAATAAATAGTATTATAGTACAAAAAAGAAAAATACAATGATTTGCTATTTTTAAAATTACATTAATATACATTTTGAAAAAATTCTGCTCCCTATTGGTCTGTCATAGTGATAAATAACATTATAAATTCATCACAACCTAATAAGAATTAAATAAGAAAAAGCAATTAAAGTTATTTTTAATGATGTTATTAAAAGTTAGTAAAGTATTTCATGAATAAATGCAAATCTGCACTTTCCAAACAAAAGTATTACCCCTTGCAAATTTTATCTATTTGACTGCTTAATTTTAAACACAAATTTTAAAGTGGTCACAATGAATGACCAAACCGAAGTAAACTGTGTCCTGTTCCCTTGTCATTGTGACCTCTGTGCTATCGTTGTTTATTTCAAATCTATTATTTAAATCGGGAGTTTGTGGTCTCTTATAAGCCAGATACAAACCATATTTGAAATAAGCTCCAATCATTCCAAACTATTCTAGAATTACTTCCAAAAATGGATTAGTGAAACTGAGTCTATTTATCAGGAGCAACTGTATAAATAAGAAGTCACTAAATTAATATCCTTATAGAACATAATATTTCCCAAAGGGTAAGTAATAACAATATGCTACTTTAAAGCCTACTACAGATTATTAGTATTGAAAAAGAATTGGTGTAATTATTCACAATTTAGACCTACCAGATTATTTTTCTTACAGGAATATTTCATCACTGACACTGTTTACTATTTTCATTTCCTGGTAGGAATTATAAACTGACTTTTGTTCAGTTTTATGATCATTTTGAACGTTCCTGGGGCAAATACCCCTTCCATGATCTGTACCCAAGGCACGTAGCCCTGGCCAAACAGCCACCGAACTGCAGGCATTTGCGTGTTCCTCTGAGTTGTTCAGAATGGAGCACGAGGAATCTTAGGAGAACTGGAGACACACACCCAGGAGTGTCAAGACTACAACTACTTTTCACCTGGCGTTACCCATCCAGAAAAGCATTTTGTGGAGGAGCGGGAAGTCCAGAAAAAAAAAGTTAAGGTGTGCTACTGCAGGCAGAGGATCAGACAGTCAGTCAAAGAGAACTCCATTCACATTAGTAAAGACTATGGCGTGGAGGCGACAGGAGGACTCTCTGCGGAAATGCCTCATGGGTGAACACGTATTTTTTTTCTTTAATACCATGGCATATTAATCCCCAAGAGGATTGGTTGGGCCAAATAAAAAAAGTCCTCTTTTCCTCTTCTCTTTCTCTTCCTTATCGTCCCTCCTCCCTTAAACTTGGTAAAATCAGAGAAATAACATAGTGCATGGGAGAGAAAGAAGTGAAAGATGAAAGTTGAAAGTACAACTCATCCTTGTTCTTACTGCTGCTCACCAAACCAGGGGCCAAATGTGAGTTCCACAAAAGCATCATCCTATAATGAATTTAAACTGGGATGAATTTTGCTAGAAGTGGATCTCATTTTTGTATCTGACAGTGACCTAGAATTTATGACAGAACCCAAGTGCTGAGAGATCCAGTGAAACTTATTTCAAAGCAATGATAGAAGAAATAAAAATGCAGTGCTGAATTTAGCACATCAGTAAACTGGCTATGCTGTAACGCTATCCATAAACTACACTAATTTGTCAGTGCTATCAGTGGCTAACAAGCCATCCGTACTTCCCTGAGTCCTTTGTACATCTTTAGCGGCCTTAGCTTTGACAGAAAGGTTTCAAGTCCCATTTCCTGTTTTAAGTCCCATGACCTCTGCTCCACAAACAAAACCCTCTAACTTTTTATTTGGGTACTGATCCTTGAGCTATCTAAGAATTAGGATTGGGAGGCAGCCCAACCCTCTATTCATCCCCTTAACTATTCAGAAAACTCTAGATCATGAAAAATGGCCTTTGTGGAAAGAAATTCTCTTCCTTTCATGACCTCCTTTCCCAATCAGCCCCCACATGGCTTCCTGTGGAGAAGAGAGTGACTTCCGGGACCTCTGCCATGTGTTCGCATCAGTTTCGCGTCTTCACCGAGGTTCTCGCCCGGTGCCCAGCCCGCCTCCACCAGGCCCTGCAGCTGAGACTCAGCCCACTTCTTCCCTGCGTGTGAATGCTTTTTTGTTTTTTTTGAAAAGCTACTCTTATTAATTCCCTTTCATTGCTTTTGTGACAAAGTGTTTTCAGTTATCTTCAGATATCTGATGGGACTCTCAAAAATTCTCTTTCAAATTTCAAATGTGAAACTTTCAAATTAAATTTTAATTTAATTTAAGTAATGAAACTATGCTTTATAGCATTTAAATGGGAGTGGTATACTGCTAAAAGTTTGATGGGTATTGTGGCACAAATATGGATTTTGGTGTTTTCATGCCCTTATTTCTTCCAAAAAATGCTCACAATCCCTGCTGAGCATGTTCAAATGTCTCAGAAAGGGGTCTGGGAGCTGTTCATAGAAGATGCAGAAATGCTGTACAGCAAGCATAGAATGGACTCAACCTAGAGTAAAGGGTAGATAAGAGTTTCATTAAATCATAGGATCTACTTCAACTTTATGATCAAATGTCCTAATCCATAACTCTTTAAATTTAGCACTTTATATGTTAGAAGGCATTATGGTATTGTCTGAACTTTGTGCATATTATTTTATTTATTATGGACAGCAGGCTTACGATGCATACCCAATTATTATCCTTACTTCATAGATGAGGAAACCAAGGCCAGAATAGCCCCAAAGAATAGTTTAAAACAGGTAAATAATTCTGAATCTTCATTGTACCTTGAGTCCTTACTCGAAGAGGATCACTTGAATCCTGGAGTTCAAGATCAACCTAAGCCTAGTACCACATCTCAGAGAAGAAAGAAAAAAGGAAAGAAGGGAGGGCAGAAGAAGAATAAAGGAGAGGAAAGGAAAAGAAAGGAAATGAAAAGACAGGAGAGGAGAATAGAGGCAAGGAGAGGAAAGGAAGCGCAAAACAGACAAAAAGAGAATAAGGAATCATTTTCACCTTGGTACCAAACAAGCGCTTTTTATTTATTTATTTTTATTTATTTATTTTTTTGTGGCACCGGGGATCAAGCTCACAATCTCACGCCTGCCTGACAGGCTCATAAGCCGCTGAGCCAAACTCCCGGCCCTGGTTATTTGAGGCAGGGTCGCACTGTGTAGCTCAGGCCAGCCTTGCGCTCGCGCTCGCGTTGTAGCCCAAGCCCCAAGCCGGCCTCGAACTCACAACGCTCCGCCTACCTCAGCCTCCCCAGTGCTGGGATTAAAGGCATGCGCCACCACGCCTGGCTACAAGTGCTTTTTAAACTTGTAATAATCACTGTAGAATTCTAATCCAAATTACGTTTTGAACTTGAACATAATACATTACAAGAAATCTTCAGATAACATATTCTCTAGAGTCTGTGACATTAATACACCATCTCTATAAGCTTTCATGGTACATTTAGAGTTTATTCAGGGAGAAGCTGCAGACACTTCCCTTTTCCTACTTTGTCCCCCTGCAAACATGCCAGTGCATAATAATAATGGCTTTAATACTTGTGATAGAGCCATCACCTCCAAAGGGATTTGTAACCAAGGAAAAGGAGTCTTTAAATAAGTTGAAAAGGAGACCATAAACAATAAATTAAAATAAAAGGAAGCAAACAATAATCTTCTGTAATGATATCCAGAGGTGAAAAGAATATGAACTAATTTTATTTGATTTTCTCTTTAAATGTTCAGATTTGGAAGAAAGCACTCCAAAATGAAAACTTTCAAAAAAAACGAGAAATAAAGCAGGTTACTATGTTTTGATTTCAAGTTACATGGAGCAGGTTAAGAGATGTAGAAGCACGTGTATTCATTAGTTAAAGATATTCCTTAGACTAAAGGAAGGCCTTCGGGTTGCAGTGGCAATGCCTTACTAGTCCAGTCCAGGCTTTAGAAACTTCACCTTCTTTGACCTTTGCCCTCATGTGACCTCACTCAGGGTACTCCTTGATGAATAGCCCACACTGAGCCCTAATCCCATTCCTTCCTGCAGAACATTGCTTCTGTTACACAACCCATCTAACACCTGTTCATTCTTTGTTTCTTCTATGGCTCTGAATGTCTCTGGCTTTGTCTGCGCATGTCCCTTGTCACCATGACAACACACAGATTACCCATCACCATTTTGATAACATTTAAAGACAAAACCATTTTTATATAACCCATATAAGAAACCGAGAGAGCTTCTTTATCCCTTTTTTAAGGTCAAGTACTTTCCTTTGCACATTAAAAAGGTTAATTTGTCTTCAAAATATTTGCAATAGAATCATGTGATATGCCCAGTGTGATTTCACCCAACTTGCACGAAAGGTAACATGTTAGCCTGATGTAGTTTCATGGATACTGGTAAAAGATAGGAGACTCTGCAGTCAGAGATGCAGTACTTTATTAGTCACAGCAATAGTAATAGCCAGAATATCACTGTTTGTACGAATTTCCTGAGACTCATTCTCAGTGTGGTGTAATGAAGGCTGACTGATGCCTACTCAGGCAGTGGGTTGTGTCATGGAAAAATTCCAAGGTTATGGAACCATAATTTTGTGTAATTGTTCTTTGCCTTAGAAGAAGAGGTTGCTATTATAGTGGACAATAAGCAAATCTTCCATGCAGTATAAAACACTATGTCCTCCAAGACTATTCTCAGTATTTTCTTGGAAAGACATCCTAGAACAGAAGTGTGTAGTGCCTCAGTTCCCAAGATAATCCGAAATACGAACAACCCATAATAAACTGTCTCTTAGCAATAAGGTGCCAAGAACAGAGCAGATAAAAGAGGTCTACCCAGGACATAGGCAATAAAGGAAGTCAACAATTCTAAATAATAGCAATGATAAATGTTCTTTCCTGAAAATAAAAACATATGTTGCTCACATTTTATGTTTCCTCCAATTACTTTTCAGTTTGCATAGTATAAGTGTACTATCTAAATCAGAAAGTTTCACTGTGTATCCTTAAATAAAAATTGCATGTACATTAAGGTTGATTTAGGGGACTTCTTGTTATATACTTGGTTCCACTAAGATACAAGTGTTACTCATGTCTCCCTTGAAAGACTGTGTTCGCAATGCAGAAGAATTCAAGTTCACTTTAGTTGCAGTATGATGTTTCAGAAATGTTGCCGTAAAATTTCCAAGACAAACCAAACCAAAAGGAAGACTGCACTGAGGACTTAAGAAGGCAGCGTTTAATCTTTACACCAACGGACTATTGAATCTTCGCACCAGCGGACTATTGAAGGATAATTCCACAAAGGCAACAGCACTGAATTTACAGAGACATTAGTTACATAGAATTTACAAGTGGAAGGTACGAAGCAAGTGACAAAATGTTATGTAATTGGTTATGTGCATTGAGTCATATGATGCCCTGCAGGCTGGTCTTGAACCATATTTGTTGAAACAAAGGAATTGTTTATCATAATTCAGAAACACTCCAGGAACATGAGGAGGGGGCCCTTACAGGGTGAGCATTGTTAAAGGTGTCCTTGATTAGCCTGGGGTGCCTTAAAGTATAGACAGTTACTTTGACTCAGTGCTCATCTGAGATATGTAGTTGGGCTTTGAACACTGTCACGGTCAACTGAATTCAGCAGAAGCAGAGGAACAGGAACTTGATCAGAGACCTCTAATTGATCATGAATTACCTATAAGTTTGCTATTTTATAAATGTGTCCTTACATTATAATTATGCCCCAACATTACAACCCAGGAAAGACATTATATTTCTGGACTAAAGAGGTAAAAACACAAAGATGAAAATAAAGAAACAGAATTTGAGTCACTTCAATTCTGCTATTCTATGTGAATAGAGATTGTGTTTCCCTGATCCAAAGTGCTTGGGACCAGAGTGTTTCTAATTTTGGAATATTTTCATAGACTTTCCAGGTTGAACATCCCTAATCCAAAAGTTCAAATTCCAAAATATTCTGAAATTTGAAACTTTCTGAGTGTTTTATCAGTGCTCAAACATTTTGGATTTCAGAGCATTTCAGATTTTGGATTTTCAGGTTAGGAATGTTTAATCTGCACTTATAGTTCTTAACCTTGTCTAAAATTGTTTTGTGTTGCAGAGACATTTAAAAGCTGCCACAGTCAATCCCGGAAAAATGTTGAAAGTTCTATAATTTATTGTGAAACAAGATTTTATAAATCTGTCACATTTGTCCTATGTTTGAGATGTTTCCTAACAATTGGGGCCTATTACACCATGAAAAGCTGTTTGAAACTAAAATTAACAAAAAGTATTCTCTGATGACAGTCAAAGATTAAATGACAAATTGATCTATATTGTCTGTTGAGCATGTGCAGGAGGGAGAGATCAATTATCACCAAATCATTGAAAAATAGGCAAAACAGAAGTCTTGAAATGAAAGTTGAAATTCCATTTTTCTGACAAACCAACATGTAGGTACAAGATCTTCCCCCTTTTTCAAAAACTTCATTATGCCAATTGAACAATATCAAGCCATTAGTCTTTACCTTTTTTACATTTATAGTTATTTTATTTTTAATTGAAGATTTTTACTGGCATGGTTACGTACGTATATTAGGTTTAAGGAAAAACTTCACTGCCCACATTTCTAGTTCCATTACCAATCATGAATTTGTTTTGTAAAGGAGAAAAATGATACAAATATGAACAAACCATCTTCCCTGGGTTTTGAGGCCAGCAATCATAAGCCAGTAGAGACAATGAGTAAATAATTTATCTAAATAAATAGAATCAAGTATTAACAATGTTGAAAGTGACTGAAAAAAATCACAGAATTGGTTGAGGTTGTTAAGAGGGCCAACTCTACAGAGGAAGCAGAACTCTGCAGTACACAGATGGTATAGTTTTAGGAACAACAGTTTTCTTTTATGTGTCAATAAGTCCAGGGTCTTCATTATATCAGTTGCATTCTACCTCTTTGCCCAGACTTCTTGTTGGAGTCCTTGAAGTAATGTTTCACTACAACCTAAAAAGGATTATCAGTTACCAAACCCCTAGCATTTTTATATTTTCAATTAATACATTCTCACTTCACTTGTCACAACAATGTCAAAAGGCAATTGTTATACCCATTTCACAGTTCACACCACCTTACCAAGTATTCTAATTTTCAGAAATTGCCCCCAAAATACAACTTTTCTACAGAGCCCCTGGACAAAAATGGCAAATCTGGTTTTCATGACACATTAAAGTAGCCAAGATAGAATTCACCAAAACATTGCAAATAGATAAATGTGCAAATGCATAAATGGTACACATAACTGCCATACTGCATTCGCTTATAGAACCTGCATTCATTGTCAGTAAAATATACACAGCCGAGGAAGTAAAATTGTACTTATTATGCAGTATCAAATGCAAATAAATGGATAAATTATATTTACTCTTACGTGGATTACATTTAGGGAGAAAAACGAGGTCACGCATGGACTAGATGTTTTCAACTCGCTTTTCCTAAGTGTATTCATTTATGCAATCTTTAGCTAATATAGATTTTTGTTATTTCTTTTGTCACATAGGGATTCATGAAATATTACACATGGTCAACTAAATTTTCACAAAGATGACAGTTTTAAGGTGCCATTAAACATTTTTAGTAATTGTGCTTTATTAAATCTAATGAAGCATCGTCATTGTCATCTCTTTATTGTAGTATGAAACTGAGACCAAAAACGGTGCAGACGAGTGGAAGGTTTCATCTTTAGTGAAAATGAAGATACAGGTGTTTTCCTTCAAGTGAGGAAGACCTACAGTGGATGACCAAAAAACCCTGCTCACATGACATGTTCCAAATCTCTTAATCTAACTAAAGGGAGAAGATTGGTAATTCAGTATTTCTTCCCAGTGAACAGAAAAGTATACAAAGGAAAGCGCAATTCAAAATATTATTCTTTTAGATTTCTCCTGTATTTTGTTTATCTACCTCATTGAAGCTAGAAATACTAGGGTAAAAAAGGAGGTAACAGAAAAGAAATGGAAATAATTAGAAAGTTTAAGAAGGGATAAAATGCTACTGGAGTGCTTCAGTAAGCAAAGCATATCCCTACATATAACTGGGGTCTTAGATTATTAATTTTCAGATCAGAAATGTGCCCCTAAATACTCCTGGATACTCACCAGTGGGTTCATCCATTCATTAGCTCAGTAGCTCCATTCATGAGCATCCATTCATGAGCTTCTGCTAGGAGGTGGGACCTGGTTGAATGTGTGTCACTGGGGACAGGACTTAGAAGGGTGTGTTCTTGTCCTTGGTTTCTCCCTGCTCTCTGCTCTCTGGCTGCCGTGGACTGAGCACTTCTCCTCTGTGCCCCTTTGCCTTCTTGTTTCTGACTTTTAGCCAGCTGACCATGGACTGAAAACCTGAGCCAAAGCAAACCACTTCTTTAGGTTGTAGGTATAGGGTATTTTGTCTCAGCTATGAGGAAAGTGACTAAGACAGATAAGCAGCCTGCCCTGAATATGGAATCTCTCACAGTTTTTTAAACTTCTTTTGCTTGACGATTCAGCCTCTTTCTGTTGTTATAAACCAAACCATAGTAAGAGAATAATAGATTTGTGGTCAGTCTTGGAGAGAGACAGTCATCAACTCTACATTTGCCAGGCATTTTACCTAGTCTATTAAGAGGTTCTCAACTGCCAGGCAAGATGTAATTCTCTAGAACTATCCAGAGAGGAAGAAGCAACTATCAGTCTCTTAGCACTCATGAATACCCCTGCACACCAAGCCTCTGTTAGAGTATTCTAACACCCTCACGTATTTGGAAGCTCTCTTTCTACGATTTTTTTCCTCTCTGTGGACACACACCTATAAAATGCATACACACACGCACACACAGTCATGTGGGGTGCACAAACAAGACTACAAGAGAAGAAAGAAAACCTTGCTAGATCCACAAAAGTTCAGGCTGGGAAAAAAAAAAGTATGGGACTCAAAGGAATTTGTAAACAGTCCCTAAGTTTTTTCTCCATAGCATTTAGAAATATAGTTGATTGGTTTCTGAATTACGTTTCATCTCAAATTTTTATGTTGAAGCCCTAACTTCTAGCTTCTCAGAATATGATTATATACAAGATCTTTAAAGAGTCTTTAAAGATAAAATTAAGTTAAAATGAGCTCAGTGAAGTGGGCCTTAATCCAATATGACTAATGTTTTTACAAAAAAGAAGTGATTAGACATTTATACACAGAATGGATCCTGTGAAGGCACAGGGAAAAGATGGCTAAGAATAAATGTCTGAGAATAAATTAACCTCACAAACACCTAAAGCTTGAATTTCTAGAAAATATGTTTCTATCATTTAAGTCATCCAGGGGATGGTACTGTGTTACGGCAGCAAAACAAGGACAGTGTCCATGAACTGCTAGAGAGGTCCTGGATTGCCACAGCTGGTAGAATTCATTCACGCTTTCACTTAGCAGAGTTTGTGGGGAATCTGACATACATGTGCTTGTGTTTCCATCTTCAGAGATAAGTGAAAAAACATTGGTTTCAGTATCACTGCTTTTGTAAATGTTATTGGTGGAAGATCCAGGATTCTGCTCCCAAAACACTGATTCTCCCAGAACGTTAGCCTCCCTCTTCTCTATGTTCTGGAGCTTCTTCCCCTAATCTCCTATTTGAATGATCTGTAATCACTAGCAGCAACCCTGTAAGCTTTCTGACCTTTAAATAAACATCTGAACAGATGTTCCCTTAGAGAATATACAAGAAAATGCAAAAGGAAGGAAAGGGATGGTCTGTGTCTTCTGAACCCTTTAGATTTGCATATGTGAAAGGTTCAGGTGAAGTTTGAATTATCTGCAGAATCAAAACATTTTAATGTGCTTCTAGCATTTTTAGAGACACTGTAAATGATTTGCATCTTTGGTTAAGCCACTAAATTAAAGATTCCTGCTTTCCCCAGTCCTGCGTTCAGTGCTCTCGTGTTTCCATAACCAGGCAGATCACTAAAGAATGAGGAATTTCAAATTCTGCATGAGAAGCCATTCATGTTTCATCTCACTCCCTTGGGTCTTATAATACCCAGCCTACTATGAGCGCACAAATAGAAATGCCAACTCCCTGCTCTTTTATGCTGCTGTCACACCTACACACTTCAAATCTTCTACCAGTCTTCTCCATTTCTGTCCATAGTGCCTACCTCTACTCAGTTGCTCGTGTCAAAAAGTCTTCCTCAATTCTCCTTCTGTTTCTCCATCACTCAGTCTAGCACCAAGTGCTCCACTGAGGAGCATGACTGTGTCAACTGGTCCTTGTCTCCACTACTAAAGATTTAATCCTCTCTCCCTGGACTGCTAGAAGGCACTACCTCACTCTGACAATATTCACCTAGACTCAGGCTTTCACCTTGCCCATCTCCCCAGCCCATTACCAACAGAGCCATTATAGTTTTTGGCCTTTCACTTAATACATATTTATTTTACATGTGCTTTTGATGATAATAAACACACTTTTAGTAATACAGTAATAACTGAAACAAAGAAAAAAAAGTATTGTCCTAGAGAAGTTTACATACTAGTATGGAAGATAGTATACTGAATAAAGAAGTAGCATAAAGAAGTAGAATAAAATTTTAAATAGAATCTCAGGGAAGTTCCTTTCACTAATGTGACCAGGGTCATCTTTTTGAGCAGTAATTCCCGTCATACACCCTAGGCCCCTGCTTAAAACAGTGTCTTGGCAGTCACTGATGATATTGTAGAATAAGGCTAAACATCTCATTTAAAATCATACTCACAAGACTCCTTATCATCTGACCTCTACTCTCTGCTCTAACCATTGTTGTCTCTCGAAGTGGCACTGTTTTCCTCATTCTCTGTCCTTTAGGCAAACCAATGTGCTCCTACCTGTCAAACATACTGAAAGTTTTCCCTACCTCAATCCTGTTACTCAGGTTCAGCCCTCCAGATGAGATCATTTTCCTTTTCTATCATTAGGGTGGCTGTCTTAGCCCTGTAGACATCCGTCTTGAATTTCTTTTGGTCATATAATTTAAATGAAGCCTTTGTTGGATTCCCATCTATCTACCCCCTGGTACTGTCATTTTTATTAACCACACCCATAATTTTCTGTAAATCAGGTTCTTTTGGTTTCCACTTTGTCCTTGCTACTTATTACAATAATTGTGACATCAACTAAAAAGCCAACTAGATATCTAGTTGATGATTACATTATCTCTGTTTACTTAACTGACATGGTTTCTGAGCCTTGACTTGGCTTTGATTATATTCACAGTAAATATTTATTGGGTGGGTTCATATTTTTTTTTCTGGGATGATGTCATAAGACTTTTCAGGGAAAATACCCACCAGTCCCTTGACATAGAAATTCTTATCATCTGTAGTCATCATTTCACTTTTATATCTGGTTCTGAAAAATCTGAAAAATTTCATTGTTTCACTTGTTTATTTTTCATTGCCTCTATCTTGACTCAAAGTATTATTTTGTCCTTTTAGACATATTCCCTCACCTAAATTATATAGAGATCTCTGGTGGGAAATATAGCATTTAAAGTCTAGAACAAGTGACAAATCTATTTCTCACCTTACATCATCATTTTTACACAAATAAGCCACTTGCAGTCTCTATATCACTTTTTACAAATATAGAATAAGTTTTGTTACCAAGTGGTAATTAAAATATCTGTGTTTAGTATGCGCAGAAACCTGCAAGCATTAGTCTGCCTTTCTTTAAGCCCTCATTATGTGTGACGTTGAATGTAACACAAGCCAATTTTGAGCATAAAAATTAATATTACCCAAATGATTTCACTTCTGTTAAAAAAAAAAAAAAAAAAAAAAAACAGTTTCCTCCCAATCTGACAACACATTGCCAAATCAAATGTGACAACTCCCTGGCATTTTTACCAGTTTTTAAAGCAACACAATAAGCACCATGCCCTTCTGATTTCTAACCTGTAAAAAGAAAGTAAATAGATGTTGGCATTTACATAAAGTTTAACTGAACTTTTAATTTGCTTCTCAACATCATCCGATGAAGTCTTTGGTATGTGAAATTTAAGAAGAGAGATCAGAGTTAATACTTCTTAATCCAGTGCAAATTGTTCACAAGATACTGAGAAAACAAGTCGTTCTCTAGATTTTTTAAAAAAACAAACTCATCTCCCTCTTTGGAGGTGTAGAATTTCTTTGAAAGAAAATGTCAATCATTTTAAGGATATTTCTTGGCTTATCTTTCATCTGAAGGAAATTTCTTTCAGTTTGTATGTAATTTGTATAAGTCTTGAGTTGAGAATAAGCTTCCTACTCTTGACATTTTATTCATCATGTCAATTGATTAATATGAAATTGGAGAGGAAGTAAATAACTGGTGATTTTAACAGAGAACCTAACTCAGAATAATATGGTTACCATATAATAATATTTACCCTGTTACGTCTTCCATGCTGTGTCCCCTGCAATAAATGTTCGTTATATTTGTAGATGGTGCTAACACATCCAGAAGAAGGTAAAGTGTAAGTGAAATGGCTTCTGAAAAAAGAGGATGCTCAGAAAGAAACATCAGAATAAACTCGTAGTAACAAAACTTTGTTTTCAGTCTGATTTTGATGATCATCTCGTCATGCCTTGATTTTCCATTTTTTTACTTTCGTCTCACCCACTTCTGAGTATAAACTCTCATTATGAGATTTTTTTGTGTGTTTTATACAAAAATATTTTAGTAAAATAAACTTTAGCAAATTTTTTTCCATTTGTCCTTTTATCTGTATGCCTATACTTTCTAAACTGATAAAAACTCAAAAAAGCTGTTTAGATTAAGAAAAATCGTGTAATATTCTGTACATGCAGACATTGAGAAATGCTTAAATTGGCTTAAATATGTGTATCTCCTCAAACAGTATCATTTCTTTGTGCTGAACAGTTTCCAAACCCTTCCCCCTGACTTTTTGGAAGCCACAGTATGTAACTTATCGGCCGTCACCCTGCTGTGAGCGCCACCCCGGACTCCTTGCTTTTATCCGACTAGTACCCTGTGCAAGTCCGTCAGTCTTTCCGCATCACCCCGCGCTCGCTCTTCCCCCGCCACTCCAATCTCAACTCCTATGGTATCACTTTGAAAAGCTCCATATCTGAGTGCGATCACACCGTGACCTTCACGTTTTCTTGTCTCAGCTCTAAGATTAGAGGACACTCTTGGCTCAAAGAAGTAACTGAGGCCACTCAGAGATGCGATTCCATTGCCAACTTCCCTGGGGAGTTCCAGCCTTAATACACTTTAGCACAAAGAAAATCACATCTTTATTTCTCCCTATTTTATAGAATGAAATGCATGATGTGGGCTAAAGCAGATCATTTGAAGCAGGTCTCCAGTGGAAAGGAGTACAGTCTTTTTTGTAGCCCCTTTTCAACATTAATGATAAACAAAGCAAGTTGTGTGCGAAAATAACTGTGCGGTTTGGGTTCTGCTCAACAAAAACAACTTCTCTCCAAATTTAGGTTCTCACCACGTCATTAGCCAAGCCCCAGTTATTCCCAGGTATTGTAGCACATATGGTCTACAGATCACCCACAGCCTCAGGCCCCCTGTTAGATGACCATATGGACGGACCTAAGTCCCAGGGAGAAGAGGGCTGGGAAGACCTCCCATGCCCAGCATTGGAAAGCGTCTGTGCTCTATTCATGTGCCAGGGCATAGTTTTTGTAATTGTAGGCTTTTTCAAGCCCATAATTTGGTATATTTTCCAAAATTTTGATTTTCAATTTACATTTAAGTTCTTTCACTTGATTATACCTAGTAACATACTTTGGAATGTCAATATCAACAATAATATATAGCCAACTAACACTGAACTAGAGTTGTAATTTTAATAGTATTAATTGCAAATTTTTGCTCTTGATTGATTGTGATGTTTTTCCTCATGTGTCCTTATCCTATTAGTCATTCTTTATGAGGAGATTATTTTAAATTATTTTGCAGTACTAAAACACGCAAATGCAAACTGCTCAAATATTTTATTGTTGGCCTTTTTTCAGTTTTATAATACCAAAGAAGTGACACTTATTATATAAAATTATATATTTTAAGGAGACATACATTATGAAAGATTTGCATGTATATCATCTTAGCTTATGGAGGAAGAAGATGTAGCAGTGTACTGTATGTCAGGCCTATTTTTGCCTTTTTAAATGTATTATCTCATTTAATCTCTGCAAGATAGGAAAATTAAACATAGGGCAATAAAAACTCAAAAAGTTTAAATTGTATTTCAGTCTGTTGTGTTTTGGTTTGCTGTTTTATCCTTCAAATAATGCGACAAGTTCTATGTACTCTAACATGTATAGTTGTCAGACTGGTATTCAGACAGGACAGTGGGAAAATTAGCAGGAGTCCAATCAAATCATACACAGGTTCTAATATTGCTGTGAAATCTTAAGCAAATTACTTAAACTTTCCCATTTGTAAAAAAAGACATGATAATAACCACTTGATGAAGTTATCCTGAAGATTAATTCAAACTGCTTATGTAAAGTTTTTGACCCATGATAAAGACCTGCCCAAGAAATTCTTGCCCTTTCCTCTGACTTGTTGTAAAATTCAAGAACTCGTAGTTTTAGAGGGTTACTTTACTAAGAACATGGAGATAATAATTTCTATGTTTTGACTAAAAGTCATAATTCCAAAACAAATACATGTACCTTAAATTTAATATACAATAAATCGTTAGTTTGGCTGCTGCATGGGAAACACAGTCAGTGTTCATAAGAGCCTGCTTTGTTGATTAAAAATCATTATTGCCATGTGTGCACACTGAATTGAAAGTGGTCATCATCTTCTGGTCTGACTGTCAAAATAAATTTTCTCAAATCTGCTTATATTGGGCCTTCCCTGACAAATCTCAGAGGACTTGGAGAGGTAAGGCTCTTGTAAATAGGTTTGCGCAGTTTACATTCAGATGTGCAGACAAAAGGTACTGTTTCCATTCACGTGTGATTGTGTATTCTTCAGAAGTTCGCACCGACTGAGTGTCAAGTTTAGCAGCATAATGACAGGGAATCGTATCTTTTCTTCTCCCATTGGCCCTCACGCATGGTTGATAGAATTTGTGACTAGGAAAGACGGTCTTGGCTTGGTCAGAGCTGGGTGAAATCCTCGGTTGTTAGGGCTCCTTCTCAACCCCGACTGCCTACAAACCTCTAGGCCTCATCACTTCCTCAACTTCAGCTCCCTGGCCAGGCCATTTACCTTCCACCTTTGCTGCTTTAAAGGCCTGATTGTCTGGACCTCTACAGCTCGCCTCAGCACCCGTGCCGACAGTCACCATACACCTTGGGAGAACAAAACGAGTCACACTTTTAATTATTCACCCAGCATTTAAATGAATGGTGCCAGTGCCCCTGATTATTTAGGGGAAGGGAAGGAAAAAAAATTTCTTTCCAGAGTCCAGAACTAGGATTGCAGGCAAGCGAGCATTTCTCATGCATCACCTATCTTGAAATCTTTACTTTACTCTTAGTGAGCTAAGGATGTATACAAGAAAATCCAGGCCTATACATCTAATTACTTCTTCCTCCCCTCATGCCTGTCCACATGGGCTTAATCCTCTAGCCCTGGAGAGAGCCTGCATTTCCTTTTACTTTTCCTGTATCAAATCCTCTGTCTGTCTCTGAAGCCAACTCAAACAACTGAAATGATAATGGCTCTACAAGCCTTTGAAAAATCCCTTTCTAGAAAAATAGCATGCCTTAAAAGAATACTAAGGGTCCAAAGATGCCCAGTACCTATATTTCTCTGCTACCACTCATCCTGTAAGAATTTAGTTTTTCTACCCTAACTCTTTCTCCTGAGCAACGAGAATAACGTTTACAGTCATGAAAGCAGAATAAAAGAAATGTATTAAGGACTGGTTTTACATATTGCACACAATAAACATGGCAGACCTTAGCTTAATGAAGTGAGATGGTGAAAGTCTTTCTCTCTGAAATTCTTTTAATCTATGTGGAGCTAGCAAGGTTGATTAACAGAAGAATTTACACAGAACTGTCATAACATTAGATAGCTTGTATTTTCCCATTATGAAACAAAATTCAGCATCTACTCCAGGAACCCTCAAGGGTCTACTATGACCCCTGTGGGTACTAAAGCCATGCAACATCTTGCCTCATTAGTCAAAGAACTTATGATCCACTCGGGAGGGGAAAATAGCACAAATGCAATACAGCACAAGTGCTCTTGCAAAACTTTTACATCAGGGTCAGGCAAAACGTACTGTGGAAGCATATGGCATATGTCGTTAACTTTCGTGTTTTCTTCTGCACTTACTAAGGCACTTTAAATCCAGTCCTGCTGCATTCCTTTGAATGCGCCCAAGGGTGACTGAGCCAAAAAAAGAAATTTCTCAGGATCGAATACTCAATTGCTGGGAGAATCTCTTGCCATTCCAACCATCTTGAGGCAATATCCAAGGCAACATGAATGAACAATATTTTCTGACCTTTCTTCTGTATGGTGTCATATTAACGAAGCATCTCTTATTCTAAAACACAACAAAAAGTTCATTGTAAAAAGTATAGGAATATAGTTACCTCTATCTCTCTGAAATTTTTAGAATATAAAGCTACTTTTATTTGTCTATTGCTAATGACACTTGGCGAAAGGTGGGTTTCAAAAAGCACTTACCCACCATAAAACTTTAAATCAATCAAGAGGTCTCAGGGATCACATCTGTAGCAAGAAGCACCGCTTTCCAGTCAGCTGGTGAACCTACCATGTTTACAGGCACACAGTACTAAAGTAATTAGAAATCTGTTGCGCCCCTGTTCTGTCCTATTAGAAAAACTAAGGTACGTTCTTGCAAATTTTCAGTCTAGAGTCACAAGAATATTCCAAAATAAGAAATTTTCCTAGGATTCCATTTGTTTTCACACTTTCCTAATTAAAAACCTGTCCATGCACTAAATTTAGAGGACAAACACTAATAAGAACTTTCAAGTTTTAATTTTCAGCTGGAGGCTTTTGAATTTCGGCCTTGATACAGGAGGACCTTAAGGGGGGCACTTTACAACAATCTCAAAACATTTTTCTTTCTTCTAATAGCGAAGGTGAAGCAGTGAGCAGGTCAGTATGCAGGAGCAAGTTTCTGTCACAGATTTTTGTACTCCCAAGGCTTCTGGTAGAGAGATTTCAAAAGGAATGAATATAAATCAAAATTGGCGGAACACAAGGTACATAATCACGGAACCTAGGCAGCCCCAGAGGCACGCGCCACTTCCTGAGAGAGTGTAATGAGAATTTTGACATTTTATGTCGTTGCTCCTCTGAGAAGAAAAATGAATAAACTCGAAGGACTCAACTAATGCTGGAATCAGGTGGCAAAGCACTGCATAACCATAAACAAAAATGCTTTCCCTTGTAGCTGTTGAGGAAATTTGCAGTCCGATAACCTGTAGATTAAAGCAAGAGAAAATAATTAATACAAGCTGGGATTTTGCTTTCTTAGTGCTTGTATCTGTGTGCCACAGACTATGTAGCACTTTGTTTGTTTGTTGGCACCAGGGATTGAACTCACAAACTTGCGCCTGTCCTGCCGGGCAGGTACTTAAGCCACTGAGCCAAACTCCCAGCCTTAGTTTTTTGAAACCGGGTTGCACTATATAGCTTAGGCCGGCCTTGTGCTCACGTTGTAGCCCAAACTGGCCTCAAACTCACAACACTTCACCTACCCCAACCTCCCGAGTGCTGGGATTAAAGGTGTGTGCCACCACGCCTGGCTATGTAGCACTTTGATAATTTAACTTTGCAAACTCCTAGTCTACTTCTTACACATAAATACAGAAGCTAGTGTTAAACTTGCCTTAAATATTTTATTGAATTTCTTTGATAATGAGGTGTGGTCTTATTTATGACTGAATTTATCCTCAGTTATTCTCACATAGACATTTCTTTAAACATTTAATTTTAATAATTTCTTTGCATAATAAAGTATATTTAGCAATACATAAGTATAGGATATTCAAAAATAAGAAAGGAAAGCTGTTCCCAGAGAAAAGTCTCATGGCTGTCACCCTCTCAGTAAATTAGATCAGTTAGGAACTGAGAAATAAACAAAGAAGGCAAATAATTTCTGCTATATCTGGCTGATTAAACATGATGAGTCTATGAGATGATTGATTGGCCAAATCTCAAAATGATTTGAAAAACCTCATTCCTTGGGAGATGTTTACCTGCTACCTCAAGATTTCCAAAAGCAAAGAATCTTCTATTTCTTTTAGCATTTTTCATCCTCTTTCTAGGATTACAAACAATTCTGATGCAGACAAATGCAACAATTTGTCCAATCGCCTCAAAATCAAGCACTCGGCAAACCGAAGGGTCACAGTTTGACCCCTCAGGCCCTGCTGGAGTTTCTCTCTGAGCTTCTCACTTCCTCGCAAGTGGAGAAATCCCTGCTCCTGAAGTGTGTCTCTGGAGATGAAGAAGCTCCTCTTCCCCTCATCTCTGATGTCATCTCCAGTGACTCCAAGGAGTGACAGAGAGGAAGTCACCCCAAAAGTTCTTGAATGGAAACCGAAGTCACAAAAATCAAAGGGAGAGAGAGAGGCAGCTGCAGACCTGGAAGAACGTAAGTTGTAGAAGTGTCAGGGAGACGCATTTATGCTTTGGGCCCCTAGGACTCCTCCTCTCACCTTCGGACCTGTGTATCATTGACTCTCCCCGGATGTTTGTGCTATGGGAAGAGTAGGTAGTCTTGTTTTTGAGTCTCAGCTGTGGCTCAGACCATCTGACTGAACTTTAACAAACCAATTGACCCCTTCAATTTTCTTTGTCTGTACAGTGCCTTGATAAAAATCACTGTGCACTTTGCCTAACCGGATTACTCCAGATACAGTAAGTATATGTGGAGTTCAAGTGTTTTAAAGGAAAAGTCCTCATATCATTCTTTGGCCTGAGAACTGATCCCCTATTCCATATAGGACACTTCCTTTAACCAGGCAAGGGTACCTCAAGGAACAAATTCAATATGAGAAGGTCAATAAACAAAATAGCATCAAAACGAAGTAGGAGAAGAGTTGCAAGGTGTTGAAGGAATGACCTACCTTACTTTGGAGGGATATTTCTTTTTAACTTAAGAAAGAGTAATAGGTTTCTGGAATCAGAGCATTCTCTTGCTAAATAACAGTGAATAAGAATCACCAGTCTTCCCTCATCCTTCTCTCCCTCTTACTCAAATACTCGCACTTTGGCTTTATTTATTTATTTATTTATTTATTTATTTATTTTTGTGAACTCCATACAGATCACTAACCTCCTGTTAGTAAGTTACCACCTAATCCCCTCATTATTACTATGATCTAGTAATACCAGTTATTACTGGTACTACCTACCAGATACTTAATACTGGTCCCAGTAGCCCATATTTGCAGAAAATTGTTTCACCATATTTTTGAAGTGAAACTGCTCTGCCTGAAAATATATTCTAACCTAGTAAAAGCGAACTTGGAAAATATCCCTAACACTATCTAGCAGGGTAAGTTCTTCTACAAAAGGGTGTACTCCTCCATTACTACCTCCAGCGTCAGTCACATTTTCCTTACTGCGTTCACATAAACTAACCATGAAGTGTGAATGGCTCCAGTCTTCAGGTGAATGGAAATGCTGGAGTAGTTGACTGTCATATAACTCTTGTTTTTGCATGGGAAAATGAGGTATGTCAAAATTGCTGTTAATAAAGTCCACGTAAGTAATGCAAAGCTCCGTATCTCAAATTTAAGGGAAGTCGTAGAGGGATACATTACTTAGAAACTTCTAAATTTCTATCAACTGAATGCTGTTGTCCTCCTAAAATTCATTTGTTGGAATCTATTCCTTAAAGTGATGGAATTTGGAGGTGATTAGATCATGATGGGGAGTCTTAACCAATGGGATTAGTATCCTCATAAAAGAGACCCCAAAAATGTCCCTTACCCCTTTGTCTACATGAGGGCACTGGGAGAAGATGCTACCCTCTGAGTCAGGAAGCAGGCCCTCAGACACTGGATCTGCCAGTGTCTTGGTCTAAGACCTCCAAGACTCTAGAACAGTTAGGAATAAATGTCTGTTGTTTATAAGCCATGTGGTGCATTGTGTTCTGTGATAGCAGCCCAAACTGATGAGACATGAATGAACACGAATGTCCCAGCAGGTAGTACTCTTCCAGACCAAAACTTACATAGCTAAAGCCACCTTAATAACCACATTCTAGGTACTAACAGACGATTGGCAATCATCTCACGATCTTCAACCAACTCACTGCTCCCCCAGGTCTCACCACAAAGTGTGCTCCTTGGATGTGTAGGGACAGAAAAGGAGAGGTAAACATTCAGTCCTAGTAAGATTCCTACAGGCTCTTCAGTCCCCTGTGACTCACACAGAACTGGAGAACTGATCTGGTTGTGCTGCACTTTAGAGCCCTTCTCTCCAGTTTTGATAAACTCTTTCTTCTGACAACGACTCCACTCTGCTTATGGAATTGTTAAAGCCCAGCGACAGTCTTGTTTCCTCTCTAAATCCTCCCCTGCATATTTTATGTTGTCCTGATTGGGCTCTTACCTCAAATCCTGCAGCATATGTGCTTAGATCTTAATTTAGGCCATAATTTCACTATCTTGAAACTTTCTCAAATTGCCTGTATGCATCCCCAACTAGATCAAAATCATTTGATTACAACATAGTCTAACTCAGGATCTCTCTAATTAAAGATTAATGGCACTTTAGTCTGGATAATTATTTATTGTAGGGTTTTGAACAGCACTCTTGGCCTCTGTTTTTTAGATGTTTTAGCACCCTCAGACATGACTGAAATATCCCGTTATTGCCAATCTATTCTGCTGTTAGAATAATTTTTAATATTATCTAGGTGTGACGCTTTACTTCATCAACTGTATCTTCCATCCAGAAATAATACAGACCACCTGCTTGTACACATTTGGAGATGACTACAACTTTTGGGGACTCAGAGCCTTTAGGATAAATATCTAAGGGCTGAGCCTAAATCCCTCAAAAATGTCCAGATTCTTCCTTAGAACTTCTCCTAGGCAGATGACCCTAACCGTAAGCATATTAGTCAGGATTCCCATTGCTGGGACATAATACCAGACACAGCAATTTAAAGGGGAAAAGTTTTAATTTAGCCCATGGTTTGGGTTACAGAGGATTCAGTCCATAGTCAGCTTGCTTTCAGGCAGAGACATGATGGCGGAGCAAAGCCAATTAGTTCATGGTGTCTGAGAAGCAGCACAGGGGAACAGCAGTAGAGAGGAAGGGGCCAGGGGCCAGATACAGACCCCACGATCAGAGCAGACCTGTGTAACCCACCCACACACATTAGAAGTGTGTTCTACCCATGCCCTGGGTAGCTCTCAAGCCAACCAAGTTAACTCAGTCAAGTTTAACTGTCACAGTAAAGAAGGCCAGCAGAGATGGTAAATTCCCTCTAACCATCCACAGTGGAGGTCGATCAACTTGGCTGCAGATGCTTGGGCTTGGAAAGTCAGAGGAAGCCTTTGGAACTGCTGGTGAGCATGCTTCCTCTGCTGGCCCTCGGCTATTTGAGTCCACCAGTGCTCTGTCCTTAGCTACTGCTGTGTCTGTGGATTCTTCCAACCCGCTGTACTCCCACTCTGTCACTAGTGATGCAATGACCTACTGTGACCTAGAGCTTAACATAAGGGGCCCTTCAGAGGCTGTGGCTGCTGGGCTCATGTCTGCTCACTCATCTATGTATACATTCTAGAACTGAACATCCGTAAAACTTCATACTAATTTAAATGGTGTATGATCAATGAGTTGGTGAATGACCGAGGCCCAGGAAATCTTTTGTTAACTCTTTTGCGAGGACCATACACCCCGGTTGATCATCATGGTCAGAGTCAGAGAGCTGTTGGCTTTAACCCACTCATGAGCTTCAGCCTCTTGGAGTCTCAGAATTTCATTCCAGATTCTAATCATGGTGCCCTTCTTATAGACACTGAAGACTAAAGACAGATCTATTCATTCCTATTCCTGAACACCTTTAGGAAAGTAGTGGCTTGGAGTGTTTTAATTGTAAAGTGTCTTGTAAGGCTTTGCAAAAGAAGCCAAGGGACTGCTTGCTGTTAGGGTGACTATTTCCTAAAGAATGTACAAACTTTGGCTTTACCAACCCAATCACTCCAAAAGATACGGAATTTGAACCACCATGTTATCTTATCTGTTGAAATTAAGTAAAAAGAGGAGGGCTTATTTTAACCTCTATTTTGAAGTGACATGGAAAAGTCCAGAATTTTTACATATAATTCCTCTAAGTGAAATTTGATTTATTATGCATTACTTTCTTTCAGATCATTGTTGTAAGATTCAAATAGATGCACACATGAATGTAAAATGCTGAATGTCACAGTATTATTCTTGCACTCTATTCATGCATTTTGTGCACTATTTTGTAATGATGGCATTGCCTTCTAAAAATAGATAAAAGAGATGGCAAAAATAGATACAGGCAAAAACGTGTTTCCTCAACTTTAACTGCTGGTTATTTCTACATGGCCATCTATGTCTAAGTCAGGAATCACATAGATCATTTAGACTGACAGATTTCTTTTTAGTGTAACCCATTTTAAATAGATGCTGTCCAGCAAAAAGTGAACCAAGAGGATTATTTTGTGACACTAGGGTTTTCCTTAAGGAACAATGTAGGAAAGATAAGAGAAAACAAAAGAAGAATACATTGATTAACTTGACAACTGTAGAAAGTTGTTGCCTGGAGAGCAACATGCCAACTAATTGGAAAGAGTATTTACCAGCTTTTAATCTCATGGAAATTTTAGCTTGATCCAACACATGTGGAAAGAAAAGGGCTTTTAAACATTACCAATGAAGATTTTCTTTTTCCTTTTAGATATTTCTTAAGGTTTTGTATAGCCCAGGCTATAGTTGATTCACTGTGCTAAGTCTTGCTTATTTTTCAGATTAAAGGAGTTCAGAAAATGCTATCTCAGAATATTTTAAATCAAAGAAATTTGAGAAAACCACAGATGCAGAAAGATCTCCTGCCTTTCTCTGCTCTTTTTTTCCTGAAGTAGTTTTAATACCTGTGAGGCATTTTCTGACCCTCCCTGGAAGCAAATCATAAGATTCTACTGTGAAAGGAGTCCTATCTCTAACTATAGGAAAGGGGCATCCTTATTCCTGGAGATGAAGGGACGCAGGAGGGAACCTGTGAAAAAGGCGTCAAGGGGCTGTCCCTAATGTATTACCATTTAGATTCCACCTTTGCCTTACCATATTTCTCCACAGCTGTGAACTCTTCAGCAAAACTACTATAAAATATATTCACATTTAACTGACTTTGCATCTTCATTCCTTATGAAGGCTCCTATGTCACAGAGAAATCATGTTTGATATCCTCCAAGGTGAATGGAAACTCAGGACATGATGGAATTTTTTCTGTGACATCCTATACTCCGTGAGTTCCTGGATTCCTGACAAAGGAGATTGTGAGCCCACAGAGGACAATGATCTGTGACATGTAGTGTGCCTAGGGAGAGTCCCCAGGAGGAAAAATCTCCCCAGCTTTAACAGAAAGCAACTTGGTCAAGCAATGGCCATGACTCATCCTGATGGCTGACACTGTCAAGAATTGAGAGGCTCTCTCCATAGTTCCAAGGCAAATCCTGAGGAGACTTAACTGACCTTGATAGATAGCAAGAGGTTAATTTTAATTAGCACAGGTCTCAATTTAACTTGGTCTTGAACATCCAACAGAAAAGTATAATCAAAAGATATATAAAACACTGTCGTAATAAGTTTGATATCTAGGATTTGATTTAGAAAAGGGGCTTCAATATTTATGTCCATAAAGAAAGAAAGTCATCTGTTCCATCCCATAGCCTAACTGCAAAAGGGAACTAAGGGAGTTTTTAGGGGCAACTGGTTTCTGCTGAATTTGGGTACCATGTTATGCTAAAATAGTTACACAGATTCCCAGTATGATTTTGCTACAGTTCACATCCACTGGATGTTATCATAAAGCAGATGAGGCCACAAAATTGGCTGCTGAGGCCTCAACAGGCCCCCAACCACTATCTGAAATCTAACACATGAGACTCTGTTCTTTTGAAGAAATCCAAATAGACTTCAATGAAATTGAGCTACGCTAGAACTATAAATATTTGCTGGTCCTTGTTTGCACTTATTCTGGCTGACCAAAGAAATTCCCTGCTAAGACCAAGAAGGCCTCATAATAAAAATAGCAAAAATCCAGCCCTGTAGCCATCACTCCAAGATCAAGTGAGCCCGTCCTGATGACTGCTGGGAAGTCTGTCCTGACAAGTCAGATGCACTAAAGACCATGTGGAAGAAAAAAGGCTCTTAAAGCCTTGCTTCTGCCACTTTGGGAGCTGGCAAATCAATGCATGGTTGAAGACTGACTGGACAATGTACATGGGGGTGCCTGTCCTGATTGACTGATGTTCTGCTACTCTGGTTGGGTTTTGATTCCTTTTTCCTCATTTATTTCAGTGCTTGCTACAGGACACTAGGTTACATCCCCAGAGGACTAAAAGGTTGCCCCAAAAGCCACCTTCTTTATCTTTTATATTGGTATAACTATTTTGCTGGGCAAACAAACCTTGCTTTGTTTTATTGAGTTGTAGATTCAATGTATTGTTATCCTATTTGTTTCTTAGTTCCATATCCTCTGGGCTGCAATTCCAGCATACTGAGAGATTACTGAAAAGGTTGCCTTTGTTCTTTGTTTTGTAAGTATTGATCGTGGGTTGCTTACTTTCAACTGTCTACACCTGCAGAAGTAATGTTTCCCTTATAGATAATATCTATTGACATTTTATGAGTATATAGAAATTCAGGACATTGGAAATTTCAAATTCAAGTTCAAAGTATAGAGCTCCCAATTGCTACATGCTTCCTGAGTGAATACTTTAAAGCTGTATACCACTAATTTCTTGTACAAGCTACTCCATCTTATCAGCTCCTTGCTACTGAAGAAACTGAGTAAACTAAAGGAGAAGATCGTCCTCTATAATAGAAACAGGCAGAAATGTTAGGGGCACAATTATAACAGAAGAACACTTTTATAAAATAGCAAACTTACAGGTATTTCATGATCCATTAGAGGTCTCTGACCAAGCTTCTGTTCTGCTGTTTCTGCTGAATTCAAATGACCTTGACAGTGTCTACAGCCCAGCTGCAGACCTCTGATAAGCACTGAGTCAGAGTAATTGTCTGTACCTTAAGGCACCCTGGGGTAGTCAATGACACCTTAAACTATGCTCACCCTGTGAGGGCCCCCTCCCCTTGTTCCTGGAATGTCTCTACAATATGATAAACAATTCCTTTGTTTCAACAAATCTGTTCAAGACTAGCCTGCCTGGCAATATATGACCAAATGCATGTAACCAATTATGTAATGCTTTGTCACTTGCTTTGTACCTCTCACCTGTAAATTCTGTATAAACTAAAGTCTCTGTAAATTCAGCACTGTTGCCTTTGAGGAATTATCTTGTAATAGTCCACTGGCATGAAGATTCAACAGTCCACTGGTATAAAGATTAAACACTGTCTTCTTATCTCCACACAAAAAAGAAAAAACTGAAATTATGTTTGATAGATCTGCGTGCTTTCCTTTTATTAATCTGTCTTTTGCTAAAGGGTCTAAGCCATGTCCTTAGGATGACAGGAAAAGATACTTTTTCCCCCTACACTGACGTACATCAGCCCTAAAGGTCAATTGCTTAGAGAAGTTTAGAGCAGTTCATAGCAGCTCTACCACCATCCTTGCACCCAGCATGCTCGTCCTCTTTTGCTAAAGGGAACTGACATAAGTGGTGTAGCTGGGTTGGAAAGAACTTTTAAAACTCAGGGCTTTCTAGTTAATGTCCACCATGAGTCAACCCCAGAGAGCAGGAAAAAAACTCTCATGAAAAGATTTTGGACTATAATCATCCAGCTGTAGAAGGGAAGCAAAATCTTTCAACCATTTCAAAAATACCCTCTTGGAGACTTTACTGAAAAAATAGAAGTAAGATGGTCATGCTTGAACAGGAAGTTCTGTAATGGACAATTTGAAAGTTTTATTGAGGAACTAAAGGACACAAATTTGCAATTGTTCTCTTTAGTAAATGAATATCAGCAAAGTCATTTGTGTTTCACTTACCACAACTTCTTTCAATAAAAAACTAGAATGTGCTAGTTTTTAAAATAGTGTTTATGTGCGATTAAGACCAGAAGTTGGATTAAAAAAGATCTTTCCATGGTTGTCACGTGAAATATAGAATAACTACTTAAATTTGAATTTCAAATGACTAATCTACATATTTTTATGTAAGTATATCCCAAAATTTTCTCTGGCCATACTTATACTTCAAAAAAAATCACCGTTTGTCTGAAATTCAAATTTAACTGGGCATTCTATTCTATATTTTTATTTGCTATATCTTGGATCTTATAAGTAAGTGCCTTGGGCTCACAGACTTTGAGAAACAGGAAACAGACTAAGTAAACAGATAATGAACCCATAGGTAACTTAGTTAACTAAGTTCATGACAGTCTGTTTGCTTATAGTGAAAAAGCAAATAGAAGGTTGCTTACTGCTCCAGTTAGCATGATAGACCCTTGCAGTCTCATATGCACACCAACCACACCATGATCATGCAATATTGGTTTTCAGGCACTCATTGGAACCTGTGACTATTTTATCGTTCAAGATTCAAACAGGTCCAAGTATTAATCCTACAGTTAGGAGCTTGGCAAAGAGAGCTTAAAATTTTAAAATTCTACTGGTTCACATCCCCTATTTTCTGAAAGTGCCCTGTTGGGTTCTGCAATACATGTCTCTGTGACTCTTTTTTCTCAGCTCCCATGGATTTCTCTAACTCTCTACCTCAGAGTGACACATTCTTCCTTTAGCTGTGTTAATAGCTCCAGTCTTATTACATCAATTCCTGCTGCTAGAAGAGACACGATGACTTTGAAGTTTAATTTTAAAAAGGCAATCATTTGTTTTACATTCAAATTCTTAAAGAATACCTCACTGTAATCCTCATATAGTTACTATGCATACTAAACATGTAGAATTGCCATAATATTATTATTATAATACTATAAAAAGGTAATGCCAATAGTATTTTGTTTCTGGTTACTTAGTCTTTCAGACTAAGTAAAATCTCACTTGATGTGCCTTAAAATCTTGGGAGATGGCACAAGTATGTAACAGCACAAAAATGATCTAAATCTAGTTCTGTCCAATTGGAATCTACTATACCACCATGGCATCAACTGCTGATTTAAAATTAAATGCTCTTTATGGATTAATATCTAAAGCAAAAGCAAAAACAAAGCTTCCTGAATTCAGGGAGCCATAAAGAAGCCATGGTTAATGACAACAAGGTTATGATAAAGAAGTAAGCACAGACTTTGGAGTGTACAAACCTGGACTGGAGTCACAACTTCATCAGTGGGGTGGAGTAGTGGGCAAAGAGACCAATTTAGACATTGTTAGGGGCTGAATTGTTGCCCATACAATTCATCTCTTGATGTTCCGATCCTTCGTATCTCAGAATATGACAGTATTTGAAGACATTCTTAAAGCGGTCACGATGTGGTCATTTATGTATGAATCTGATTTAATGTGACCAATCCTTATCATATGTGAATTACTGTCTATGATTCAGAGAGGGGATGGGGAAAGAAATAGAGCTACCAACCCCTTAAACTCAAACTTCTAACATCCAGAGCAATCAGAAAATAAGTGCATCTTTTTCAAGTCATCTAGACTGTGCTACTCTGTTATGGCAGCCCTAGCAAACTAATGCAGATGTGTGTCTTGACATTTTAGATCCCTGTTTTTCTTTTCTTTTTATTTTTCTAAGAAATAAACTCATGAGTTTGATGTGACTGTTTAATAATTAAGTGCCTAGCATGATGCTTTAAAAAATAAAGAAGCAATGAATATAGAAACTATCTCTTTTACTTGCATTCACAACATGAAATAGCATACTCATTCATTATTGTTGGCAAACTCATTAACGATCCGTTAGGTGTAAATGCAGAAATCAATATCACATTCCCAATGCTTTTCCTCTGATTGAAAATGGAAAGCCAATGTTAGCTTTTGCCAGTTGGTGCTCTAGACACTATATTTTGACTCTTCAATGCATATTTAGATTTTTAAATTTTAGAATAATTTTAGAGGTACAGAAAATCACAACTGCTGTTCAGAGATCCAAACCCATTTTTACCTATTATCAACATCTTATATTGGCAAGGTACGTTTGTTACAAGTATAATTAACAGTGATGCATTGTTAACTAAAGTCCCCACTGTGTTCAGATCTCCTTACTTTTTTAGCTAATGCCATTTCTCTTCTCGAGGGTTTTATCCAGGATACATTACATTTGCTTGTCATTCAGTCATCGTGTCTCCTCGGGCTCCTCCTGCCTATGGCATTCTCTCAGTTACTTTTCTCATTACTTGGACAAAACATGCAACAGCCACAGGTTAACAGAGGGGAGGTTTATTTAGCTCACAGTTTGCAGAGGTTTCAGTCCGTAGCTGGCTGACTCTGAGGCAGGGTGGCACATGGCAGATGGGCACTGCCGAGGAAAATCTGCTCATGGCAGGCAGAAGGCAGCAGGGCAAGTCAGGGATCTTAGCATCTGTTTTCTGCCACTTTTACTCGCTATCTAGCCTATTGGGCAGTGCTGAACCAAACAGTGGACTGATTTAGTCATCACCCACCCTTAACCTCAGCATCCTTAATCCTAGCATTGCACCATCCTTAATGCTGGCATCACACACTATAGATCCAGCCACCTATGAAAAAGCCCCACCTATGACTGCCTGAGGCTTTGGGGGGACATCTAGACATAACCCCTAACAGGTAGTTCCTCAGACTTCCCTCCCGACAAGGCCTGGATGGATGACTGAGAATTTTAAGGAGCACAGATCAAGTATATTACGGGATACCCTTCTTTGGGATTTGCTGATGTTTCTACCGTGATTAACTGGAGCTACGGGTTTGAGGGAGGAAGACCTCAGAATGGTGCAGAGGTGTAGCTCCATTTTCTTCACATCCTGTTAGACTATGTTCTATCAAAGGCCTCATTACTGCTGATGTTGACCTTGAGCACCTGACTCCATTACCAACTCGTTCTTTATACTCCTCCCACACTGCACTTTTTGGAAAGAAGTCATGATGCCCATTGCTCACTTATGTCCCACCCCTGGAAAAGGGGTATCTCCACTAATTACTTGGAATTTTCCCATATGACAGATTTTCTATTCTCTCCCATTTGTTTATTTAATCATTTACTTCAGGATAGATTCCTGATAGTGATTTTGTACTTTAGATGGTTGCATAATACCACTTGATTTCCATTGTTGCTCAAAGTGTTCTGATTTTGGCCATTAGGAACTCTTTCAGTTGACCTGTGATATTTACCAAACATTGTGTTTGTTGTTGTTTTAATCTGATCAGTATTTATTGTCCCCAATTGGCACTTTGCACACTATGCTATATTTATTCTTTAATGCATGCTCTTTTCATCTCTGGAGTTCCTAAAATTATAAACTGCTAGCATTTTTTTACTGCCTTAATCATATATAAAAGAATCATGTGCCTTCCAATTAATGACATTTTAGATTTGATGAAAGTCAGAAATTACTTAGCAACATGGACCAATTTCCCAGAACAATGTTTTCATTTTTTAGTACTCTTGCCCAACCAAGCTTTGAAATTTTATGGAGATTCTCTTCTATAGAGGTTGTCATTGTCTTGATATTTTCTGTTGGGTGTGGATATGTGAACTATTTTCTCTGTTGATCATTTGAACACATATGAACTGATCTGCTGAATCAATGAATTTTGTGTTCAGATATAAGAATGTTGTGTCCAGTGGGTCTGGGGTCACCAACCGACCCTTGAACTTTTCTGGGCTTGTCTCTTTCTCTGAAATAGAAAAAAGAAAAGGAGTCAGAAGTCACAGTGCAAAGCAAAAGTAGGTTTATTGCAGCAAAGCAAAAGTAGGTTTATTGCAGCAAAGCAGAAGTAGATTTATTGCAGAAGTGGTTCAAAGCTACTCCAAGAGGTGGGGGGCCCAGAGCCGGAAGGCTGTTGGGTGTAGGGCAGCAGTCCATTCTTTATGGGGCAGGGGCCATCTCCACCCATGCAGAGGGTCTGCACTTAGTGACCTTGTTGCTCAGGTTATAAGATAGTACTGTGTGTCAGGGTAACTATAGCACAGTTTAGGGACACTTCAGGTTATTCAAACCACAGAGGAATAGAGAAACAGTTTTGAGAATTAGTCCAAGGTTATCTACTGGGTGGTGGGATTGTTACTTCAGAAGTAAAACCAGAAACTGCCAGGCCTTAGTCACAGAAGCTATTTTTCTCCTCCTTTCTAAAAGGGCCCATGTCCCTTACTC